>OZ014453.1:12559056-12740056 GCA_963966035.1 Acleris laterana | reverse complement strand
CTTTGTTTTATACTATGTAGTGATAACAAAATCGCTAGCTTTGTGCTTAGTCCTTAAAAGTACGCAATAGATATTAACGCGAATTTTACCATCTTTCCAACAAAGTTGTTGCATATGTCAACCACTTTAATTGTTGAGCACCTATAGAACCCTTTCGCAGAAAGACAATCGCTAACTTTGACGTAATTATTTCAACAATTAAAGTTGTTGTCTATACATACATAAGTAAGTCGCAAAATATGCTAAACCACTCATACCTCGAACAAAAACAGACTGAGCTTGTCTGACTCGGGATTACAATCCGCGTAGCCAGGTTTGAAAAAACGAATAGAAACGCTGGTTAGCGTAATGCATCTTGGCTGGGGCCTATGGTTTCCGCTTAATTTCGGATCACGTCATACAATTTGTTGGTAGCGACGATAGATTGCGTCCATGGTGTTCCGGTGAGAAGCATTCCAGTTATCCTAGGGAGGGACTCCATGTTGTGATAGGTACCTTGATCTCGGCAAAAGTGACTGGCTGCGTGCGATGTCTCGCCCTGGAGCCGCCGCGCGCGCGCCGCCCTCGCGCCAGCGCCGACGCCGCCGCCGGGTACACAGTCTCCATCCCACCACTAGGCTTGTGTCGGTCAGGAACTAACAACTACAAGGAATGAAACACCGTTACGGAACGAAACGAATTAGTTAATCAGTTTTCGGTCCTTCAGGTCAGTAGCAATTGTTGTACGTATGAGCGAAACAAAGCTACCGAGTAAAGAGCGCACGGCCAGCATCATGGCATCCTGCTCAGATTTCAAAATTTCCCCCTGAGCTAAAAGACCTAAAGGAACTAAAGTCATAGTCATAGTCATATTCATTTATTGCTTTATGTTGTACAATGAGATCTTAAAAATACAGTAAGTAGCTTCAACATAAACCCTGCAACAAGACACAATAACATACTTACATGTCTATTTAGGAAATCACATTTAAATAAAAGACCTATTAAAATGATCAATATCTCGGAAACCGTGAAACTTAGCATAATAGTAAATGCGGTCAAAAATGTTCAGAATGACCCTTACTATCATCCCGTAAAACGCTTACAACCGAGTGCGAAACACCCTGTATATAACAAGTGCACTCTAGCAGGTAGTCGTATGGCAATTGCTGTTATTTAATTGTACAACTGATTAAATCGCGGAAATCGTTACGGCTGGCTGAGAGAAAGAAAACTGCTCCGTCACTACATGACGTCACCAGTAAATCACGCACAAGTCACACAACGTAGTTGGCAATTAAAACGATACGATCCATGTTTACTGCACTGTCAAGTACTTACCTACTTTAGTTTATTCATCTTTAACATATTTATTTATTTATTCTTTGCAAAATACCCAACGAATGCTTTCTGGCAATTGGCAATAAAGGTCTAACTAAGCACTCCCTACCAACTATTGAAATAAACCGAGCATGAGAACAGGCCGTGTGATTCGAAGGTGACCAGAGCGGTGGAGACTCATCAAATTTATACTTATGAGCGCCAGATGAGTTCACCGTCAAAATGAGAATATGCTAAATAAAAGTCATAAATCAGTAACAAGTAAACATTTATTAATTAAGTCCTCCCCTTACCCTCTTTACAGATTGCCAAGTTGGCACTAGGATTATCTTATAAGTAGTTACTTAAGAGCGAGGCTTTCTCGGTTGCTTTGGTACCGTTATTCTATAGTTATTCAAGAAAAGGTTAGAATTTACCGGCTTTAGAAGTACGAGTTTGAGGGTGTTGGTTGAAATGAAACACGGAGTTTTACCCGGAGAACATCACCCGCAGGATCCCGTATGGACAGAGGTCAGACACAGCTTGGCTACAGGTCAAACAGCGTCCGCCGTTACCATTGAATTGTAGCAGAATCTGACTTGTGGATCGCGGTACCCGATGTACACGCGGTTGGACTTCGTTTTCTCCCTCAATAGTGATAGTTTTGTTCTGGGACCAAATCGTCGGACATCAGCACACCCGTGTAGTTGCGGGGCCGCCGTAAAAGAGTGAAGCGACGTTGAAGTATCATAATAAATTAAGGAATTTTCATTGGTGAATAACTGAAATTAAAACAAATGCTTTGAGAAACATTGTCAACAAAACAATGTCACCGCTTCCAACTAGACACGAATAAATAAGTTTAGAAACCTCACCTGAGTAGTGGATGGACAAAACGTGGACAGACACAGTAGTGATTCTCCTTAGTTAGGACATCATTTGAAGTTAAATTAAACAATCTGGGCCGAACGCTGAAAGTAATTGAACAGATTTATTAGAATGTCACCACATTAGGCAAATAAAAGACACCTTTTCGACTCAAAACTCACCCCGAAGCGAGAAATTGATCCAGCGACTTAAAATTGTGTGTGTTCACATGGTCGAGAAAAATCTGAATGCAGAGGTCAAAAAAAAAGGTCGATAGAAAGATCGAGAACCAATAGTCATGTGTTCCATTTCGTCGTTGAAGCTAGAGATTTATTTGGACGAAACCGACCGAAATCAAAGACATAATTTATTGAAAAACGAACACACATAAAGAATGGGGAATAGAAGGGAAACTTCAGACTTCATCCTATTTTTACCGAAAAGCATTACTAAAATAAAAAGCCAAAATGGGTGACGTTTAACCATACACTCGAACACAACTTGCCTGAAACGAAACCAAAAATTACCGGGTTGCCAACTTACGGCTGCGTTTTGTTCGACACGGAAGACTAATAATGACCAGCCAAATTGTAAGTAAATGAATAATTATATATTTTAGTAACTAGTGAAGATCTATGATTAAATGTCCTACATGATACTCAGGATTAGAATATATTCATGTGGAAGCTGAAACAAGTTCAATTGTAAGAAAAATATATGGACAACTGTCAAATGTGACAGCCGCGGATGAAATCCAGAAATGTAAACAAAGAAGTATCGAAACGTTACGTTTGACAGTTAATGGCTAAACAAGAAAAATTATATCTGTTTGTTGATGTTCTATTTGTGCAAATATCAGCGTGATTAAGTGCTAACAAGTTGGGAAAGTGAAGAGAAAAGATAGTATCGAAGTGACGGAATGCATTTCTTCCATAACCGCTGGCCTTATGGACCAAAAGAAGGTAATAAATTGACTTTGAAAGTTACATTCTCGTCCAAACTTCATGTAGGTTGTTTTAGTAGACAAAGTTAGCTAAATCTATAAAATCTAGACTAGAAAGTGTTACAGTACCGTTTTAGTTGGGTAAAATAATTTTATTTCAGAATTAACTAAATTCTGAAATAAAATTATTATAAGCCTCCTCGCTATGAGTAAAAATAAAAGGGGAGTAGTAGAGATAAATTATGTTATTTTTTTTTTTTAGTAATTAAGACATGGTTTAACTGAACAGAAGAAAGAATATCAGAGACCTAAGTATGAGAAGCATGAAGCTAGAGGTAGCTAGTGAGCTTTGAGGTGAAATAAGCAAGACACATTCTGACAACGTAGGGCAGAATGGCTTATCACCAAATAAGAAGAGTAAAGTAAGAAATATTTTCAGACCGTTTACACCCATGGTGTAAGCGACGGAATCTAGACTACTTAGTGGTCCTATACACTTTACTAAATTAAACTATAAGAGGAGCATACTATACAGATACGTCTTGCACAACTGTAGAAAAGTAGAAAATGGTTTGTCTGTGCCAAGTGTGGGCAGACAAGTGAAATCATGTGTCGTGGAGTAGGCTTCCTAACGTTCCACGGAGAACCTAAACCTCTTCACACTACTACTTAACTAATTTAACAAATATGCCTATGTCTATGTTCTGGACAGCAAAGAAAAGTCCAAACATAAAAAAAAATGTCTGTGCCAAGTGTGGGCAGACATGTGAAATCATGTGTCGGAGAGTAGGTATCCTAACGTTCCAAGGATAACCTAAACCCCTTCACACTACAACTTAACTAATATGTGAGACCTAATGCTTACAACTAAGTTTTTGGACAATACGAAGAAAATCCAAAGAAAATTGGTTTATCTGTGCCAATTTTGGGCAGACAAATGAAATCATGTGTCGGAGAGTAGGCATCCTAACGTTCCACGGATAACCTAAACCCCTTCACACTACAACTTAACTAATATGTGAGACCTAATGCTTACAACTAAGTTTTTGGACAATACGAAGAAAATCCAAAGAAAATTGGTTTATCTGTGCCAATTTTGGGCAGACAAATGAAATCATGTGTCGGAGAGTAGGTATCCTAACGTTCCACGGATAACCTAAACCCCTTCACACTACAACTTAACTAATATGTGCGCGCACTAACCTAATAAAATTACACGGTACTTGCTAACTTACAATTTACTAGTAATGAATGAGTGAGTCGACTCAAATTCTCCTATTTCAAAATTATTAACTATGGCATTAGATGTTTACTTTATTAACAATGCACTTTGGAATAGGATCGGAAAGGCAGACTATGCTGACCATTTCTCAAATACCTAGAATCCAACCAAAAAAATGAGGCTGGAAAACAGTTTTGCAAAAATTTACTTTTTTCAGCATTTTATATATAATTAACTTCGAAAAGTATCATCTTCTGTAAGATTACAATATTTATAAGAGTGAGTAAAGGAGGCGAGACGCTTAGATGAGCGACACCAATGTTAAGTTAGTTTAGAGCCTTTAGCTTAGGCTACATACCTCAGGCGTGACACACGACCAATGAGCTATATACACGAGAAAGTAGTCCCGTGGAATATGAAAGAATTTTATTAGATGAGGACGAGACACTCAGTCCTAACAAGCTATCCGTTGACAAAGCAGATACGATGTCTGCAGTAGAGACGTTGAAACAAAGAATCTGAGCAAAGACCGGTGATGTTAATTACAAACACTAAGCTTTACTCCAGAAAACGTCAATAATGAAATATGAATATAGTAACTCATAATAAATACCACCTTTATTCTTAGAGTAGGAAAGGTAGAGTTACACAATTAGGCTTAGATGTTTACCAGCGTAGGGGTGATGGTTGCAAGCCCATCGCCCAACGGTATTGGAAGCCTTCATCTCCTTTGTCGGCTCTTACGACATCCACGGAAGAAATGGAGTGGCACGATTCGGACCCGGATACCACACAGGGAAATATCTAACATTAAGAAGTGGGCGCAGCTTCGCCAGGACGGACTAGATCTTTAATGTGAAAATTTCCTAGATTTTTACCAGATAGGGATTTCAAAGTATGTAGGACTGATACTTCCATCGACACGTCTGAACTTCCAGAAAGATTAAAATTTACACCACCTTTATTAGCTAGTTCGGCTGTCTGTGCAAGCACCTGTTGTAAACTATGACGACGAGATACTGGATTTACCTTACAACCTCTAATAACTAGTTCATGACTGATTTCGTCTTTTTTCAGATGTGCAATACTGCAACCGGCTAATAAAAAGTCCATCTTGTTTTGTACTAAAATTATGGAAATAAATAGTAGACCATTAAGAATAAAGCCGAAGTCCAACACAATAAAAAAAACAACTCTTATTTCGCTGGTATAAGAGAATTAAGGTTAAATTAATAGCAACCCAAAGCGTCCGAAAAAAAAATTACAAGTCTAATAATATTAAAATATTACAAGTTAGTTCTAACTGTTCATAGTATAAAATTACAGTAAATTTGAACAACAGACAGTCTCAATAAAAACAGCTTAAAACACTGATACTAAACCAGAAAAAAGAATAATTTATAAATAAGTTGTATCACAGTAAACTAGTTAAATCAAACCACGAAGTTAAGGATTACCAGCAAATTCGAGTTTAAAAACAAGTTTAACTTCAAGTTTCAATGCAAATTTCTAATAAATTTAGGATGAGAAAATTTCATTTAAAACTTCAAGTAAGGTTTTAAATTTCTAAGTTCAAACCTTTAAAGATTCAGATTTATAGTTTAAATCCCGATAACAATAAACATTTTCCCTTATTGGGTTATGTTTCTTAATAATAAAACACAAAAGAAATATCTTATACACTACTCAGTTATAATAAAAATACTTATTCCAAAGCAACCTGTTAAATTTACTTAGCAAATTCTCAAACTGGCCAAACGTTGGGTACGCCACTGAAATAAACCGAGCATGAGAACAGGCCGTGTGATTCGAAGGTGACCAGAGCGGTGGAGACTCATCAAATTTATACTTATGAGCGCCAGATGAGTTCACCGTCAAAATGAGAATATGCTAAATAAAAGTCATAAATCAGTAACAAGTAAACATTTATTAATTAAGTCCTCCCCTTACCCTCTTTACAGATTGCCAAGTTGGCACTAGGATTATCTTATAAGTAGTTACTTAAGAGCGAGGCTTTCTCGGTTGCTTTGGTACCGTTATTCTATAGTTATTCAAGAAAAGGTTAGAATTTACCGGCTTTAGAAGTACGAGTTTGAGGGTGTTGGTTGAAATGAAACACGGAGTTTTACCCGGAGAACATCACCCGCAGGATCCCGTATGGACAGAGGTCAGACACAGCTTGGCTACAGGTCAAACAGCGTCCGCCGTTACCATTGAATTGTAGCAGAATCTGACTTGTGGATCGCGGTACCCGATGTACACGCGGTTGGACTTCGTTTTCTCCCTCAATAGTGATAGTTTTGTTCTGGGACCAAATCGTCGGACATCAGCACACCCGTGTAGTTGCGGGGCCGCCGTAAAAGAGTGAAGCGACGTTGAAGTATCATAATAAATTAAGGAATTTTCATTGGTGAATAACTGAAATTAAAACAAATGCTTTGAGAAACATTGTCAACAAAACAATGTCACCGCTTCCAACTAGACACGAATAAATAAGTTTAGAAACCTCACCTGAGTAGTGGATGGACAAAACGTGGACAGACACAGTAGTGATTCTCCTTAGTTAGGACATCATTTGAAGTTAAATTAAACAATCTGGGCCGAACGCTGAAAGTAATTGAACAGATTTATTAGAATGTCACCACATTAGGCAAATAAAAGACACCTTTTCGACTCAAAACTCACCCCGAAGCGAGAAATTGATCCAGCGACTTAAAATTGTGTGTGTTCACATGGTCGAGAAAAATCTGAATGCAGAGGTCAAAAAAAAAGGTCGATAGAAAGATCGAGAACCAATAGTCATGTGTTCCATTTCGTCGTTGAAGCTAGAGATTTATTTGGACGAAACCGACCGAAATCAAAGACATAATTTATTGAAAAACGAACACACATAAAGAATGGGGAATAGAAGGGAAACTTCAGACTTCATCCTATTTTTACCGAAAAGCATTACTAAAATAAAAAGCCAAAATGGGTGACGTTTAACCATACACTCGAACACAACTTGCCTGAAACGAAACCAAAAATTACCGGGTTGCCAACTTACGGCTGCGTTTTGTTCGACACGGAAGACTAATAATGACCAGCCAAATTGTAAGTAAATGAATAATTATATATTTTAGTAACTAGTGAAGATCTATGATTAAATGTCCTACATGATACTCAGGATTAGAATATATTCATGTGGAAGCTGAAACAAGTTCAATTGTAAGAAAAATATATGGACAACTGTCAAATGTGACAGCCGCGGATGAAATCCAGAAATGTAAACAAAGAAGTATCGAAACGTTACGTTTGACAGTTAATGGCTAAACAAGAAAAATTATATCTGTTTGTTGATGTTCTATTTGTGCAAATATCAGCGTGATTAAGTGCTAACAAGTTGGGAAAGTGAAGAGAAAAGATAGTATCGAAGTGACGGAATGCATTTCTTCCATAACCGCTGGCCTTATGGACCAAAAGAAGGTAATAAATTGACTTTGAAAGTTACATTCTCGTCCAAACTTCATGTAGGTTGTTTTAGTAGACAAAGTTAGCTAAATCTATAAAATCTAGACTAGAAAGTGTTACACTATCAGTTAAAACACTTTTAGCCTATTGCCTAACGCAATGGCAATCGGAATCGACTTAAAAGTGGGTTACGTATTAGAACACCTAAAATTAATAAGCCTAATGTATCATAATCCCTAAAGGTTCACAATACCTAATGGTATTTTTTATTAAAAACGTAAATTTTTCAGGATTGTTATAAAACTAACCTAACCTAACCTAATGAGTTTAATGCAATGGCTTTTTAAAAAATCCTGAAAAGTTTTCGGTTTCTTTAAAAAAGACTATTAGGTATTATGATACTTTTTTTTTTTTTTATGGCAACGAGTAGACAAACGAGCACACAGGCCACCTGATGGTAAGTGGAAACTGTGACCCATAGACATTCGCAATCACAAGACTGCAATGCAATCCTAAGACTGCAAATGCGTTGCCAACCCTGAAGCTAAGATGGAATGCCTCTATGCTAGTCATTTCACCGGCTGTCTTATCCCCAAACCGGAACACAACAATGCGAACACTGCTGTTTGGCGGTAGGTTAATGGATAAGATGGTGGTAGCGATCCGGACGGACCCTGCACAAGGTCCTACCACCCGCAAAACATTACACACACACATAGATACATTAGGCTTATTAATTTTAGGCGTTTTGATACGTAACCTTAAAAGTGGAACAATTGTTTTTATTTTGTATCCTGACTCGTCTTCGGACTGTCAATATGAAAACGATTGCGATTGCGAGTGCGTTAGGCAATAAGCCCTCTGGGCCGAGATTCAAGGCGGTAAAAACCATATCGTCTTTTACCTGTTATGGTAGTGTCTTTAACTCGGCCGCCATTACGGTCAAGTAAATAAGAGCTATCAAAACGGTGACAATACGATAACAGGCCAAAGACGATGTGGTTTTTCCGCCTAGAATACAGGCCCTGGGTAGTGATTCTGTAAACAACGCCGGTCGTGCGGACTATCGAGTGATACCAAGCGGCGAGATCAAGTAGTCCCGTCAGTGCGACCAAAACACATTGTAGCGACGATGATGATGGGTCGAACGTATAAGGCGGCTTGATTGAAAATGCACGCGCTACAATGTGTTCTACGAGGGCTGCTACTTAGGTAACCGGAATCCAGGATTCCAACATTTTTAAACGCTATATCTGACCTCCATGGTAAAATTTGAACTTTTTTTAATACTGGCCGCTATATATTTTTTTTCTTATGTACGCTAGTCTTTTGTTTTTGGCGGGTTTAAATTTTAATCCCGCTGCAAGAATGGAACTCACTCGTGAAAATATTCGTGCTATGATTTATTACGATTTTCGGCGTGGTTTAACGCAACAACAGTGCATAGATCAACTAACTTCGACTTTTGGTGATGAAGCTCCATCCAAAACTACTGTGTATCACTGGTTTAGTGAGTTCAATCGTGGACGTAGTATGCTCAGGGACGAAGTTAAGGATGGTCGCCCGAAATCGGTCGTTGTACCACAAAATATTGAAGCTGTGCGAAAACTTATAATGCATGACCGTCATGTTACGTATCGCGAGATAGAGGCGACTATAGGCATATGTATGACGAGCATTAATAAGATATTACATGAACACTTAGCTGTGAAAAAAATTTGTTCGCGTTGGATCCCGCACAACTTAACTAAGGATCAAAAAGAGGCTCGCGTCGAATGGTGCAAGGAAATGTTGAAAAAATATAACCGTGGTGACTCAAAAGCTGTTTATAATATCTACACAGGTGACGAATCCTGGATCTATGCGTATGATCCCGAAACTAAACAACAATCAACGGTGTGGGTGTTTCAAAATGAGCCGAACCCTACGAAAGTAACTCGTGCAAAAAGCACCTTGAAGCAAATGGTGGCCTGCTTTTTTGGTATTAATGGCCATGTGGCTACAGTGCCCCTAGAGAATCGTAAAACGGTTAATTCGGAGTGGTACACGACCATTTGTTTGCCGGAAGTATTTGAAAAAATACGGAAAAACAACCAGCGACGGAGAATCATTCTGCACCATGATAACGCCAGCTGTCATACATCACGTGAAACGACTCGATTTTTGGAAGGTCAAAATATAGAATTAACGGGTCATCCACCTTACAGCCCTGATTTGGCACCCAATGATTTCTATTTATTTCCAAATGTAAAGAATAAATTACGTGGTCAACGATTTTCGACCCGTGAAGATGCCGTCGACGCGTTCAGACAGCACGTTTTGGAGATACCTCAGTCAGAGTGGAAAAAGTGCTTTATAAATTGGTTTCAACGTATGCAAAAGTGCATCGATTATCACGGAGAATACTTCGAAAAACAATAAAACCATATTTAGCCATGTACGTTTGTTTATTTTTTCTATTCCGGTTACATAAGTAGCAGCCCTCGTATGTCTATCGTTGTTTACAGAATCACTACCACCCTGATACAGACGTAGTGCATAATCATACGACATTGAATTTGATTGAAAAATGCGTTTCATCTTGCTTTTTGACAATGCCTCAGTACTTACCTCTTGATAAGCTAATAATTGATTGTAATTTAGAAATCAAAATGAATATGACCTTTTTAATTCTGCATATGCCACAGACGTATATGCTGACACATATCAATAGGTAGCTATTTATATACCTATAGGTAACTGTTTGCCTATGTTATATTTGTCTTGGAACGCACTAAACTAAAACATTATTAAAAGGATACACATTACTTTATTATAGAAACATTTAAGTATATCGAGAGCTATGTTCATTTCAAGGTTCACTTTAGTTATACGTAGCCATTTCTAAATTCGCTACGCTAGCAAAATAAACTATGTTACAATTCCACGAAAAAGCTAGGTTATTGTCGAATCACACCAACTACCTACTCCGAACTGATTAAAGTTTTGAAAGTTGTTTGACAGAACGAATTAACAGCTGAAAAGATATTCTCGTAACAGTTCGTTATACCAAACATCTACATCGAGGAAGTCGTCGCGAAACACATAAAATAGCAAGTACCAATCTACTAAAACTACAGCGTTTTCTATTTACATTATCATTATTTTATTTCGTTCAATTGTATACTTAAGTAGTTGAAGATTTGTTGGATAAGGGAGAGTCGTTTACCAAAGCGGGACTTCGGGACAGTATCGGTTCCTTTGACATATGCAACTAGATAAAGAGAAAGAAAACGTTTGTGCTCTGAATGCTGTAAGTAGTCACTAAAGTATACGTATAACAAATATTGCCCATTTCTCCTACTCTCTCATTCATAAGTGTGCCTCGAGTTGATTTTCCTTAATGGCATGGAGGAGGGAAATACGTACACAGTCCACGATAGTAAATGGGCATAAACATTTCGTCGATGATGAAGTTGCAAAATGTACCTTACTGGCTTACTAAGTTAAGGTGTACTTTGCGCCTAATTTATTTGGTTACTTACGCGCTTTTGCAGTATCAACGGCGATTTGCAATCTCACTGCAAACCTAAAACGATATTGCCTATACATTGTTTCCGATCGTTTACTATATCTCTGGCTCTCACAAACCCATTGTTTTCGACGTTTCAGTGGTGTTTCCGGGTGTATCCCAACCCAATGCAACAGACCGTTGTGGTGTAGTTATAACTTATAAGAATGCGCCTCAATTTGACTTTAACAAGCGATTCATCGTAGAAAAACATTTATTTTACTACGCTTTGCATTGTGTTTGTATTGTGCGTGGTCCAAACGCGTCTGTTATGTTCGGTAGCGAATCTGATATAAATAGGTGAACTTACTGTTTAACAGCGGGGATGCGTGAGCGCTTGGAGCACGCAAGGGCCCTGCGCACTGGAGCAGGCGGGCGCCCGCGCAGACTGACCTAGTTGGCAGCGGCGCGGAGGCGCGCGCGCCCAAGTCTCCACACCACGTGCGCGACTCCAACCTCGACGGTTCCTTCATGCACCAGCAACGGTGGTCCACGAAACGCTCCAGTCGCCTCGACGCGGAACCGAGCTCTGCTCTTTATTTTTTTCCGAGAATTGTGAATGTTTTGGTGTGACCGCGTTCTGCCGCTGGCACCGCGCCAGCCCCCCCGCGCCCCGCCCGCGGTAAACAAACGCGAAATGGTTAATAAACAAAACAGGCCAGCCACGCAATCGCGGAAAGTGAATACGTACCGGTTATTTATAATACGACTCATCTCAATTCCATGGATAAAATTATTTGATTGTAGGTATACCGTTGCGTCTTAGTTGCAGCAATCTGAAATAGGTGCCATTCTAACTCTGTATTCCATGTTCCGTGACTGTGCAGCCGACTAAATCCGTGCGCGTATGTGGATGACACGGCCGTTTGTGTCTTGGCCCTTGGTATAAGCGAAGCATAATAAACCAAGGACATGCTACTTTAACCGGTTCTCTATCGTTTGACCGAATTTCATATCTAATAATTTCACTTGGTCGAATTTTATATGCCATAACGTGCGTACGTACGTTTATTATATTCTCACTTGACATAATTATTAGGTGCCTTAACGTTACGTATGCTATAATTTTAATTTTCCCTATTTTCAAGTGTTATGAAATTTTATGCTATTTTAAACTTCATAATAATTATTTGCTATAAAATATACAGAACGCGTGTTATTGCTGGTATAGTTTTCGTAGGCGTTTGTTAGTTGTATATTTTTTGAAGTAAAGGGCACTTGGGTCATTTTGTTATGTCTTGTTGTCGTCTATACCTGTTGAAGCCTCGCTTTTTCTTGTTTTCTTTGTTGTGCCGTAAGTATAAGTAGTAAGCTGGCGCAAGGGGCGGGCCTGCAAGGTCGCAGTTTTACCTAACACTCCTCCTCGCTTCGCTCGTCGTCGTACCTAACAGAGGCCTGCCTTACAGTAGGTAGGTTAGAATAGGTAAGTTATTATAATAGTACCTAATTCATTATACCCACTATAACACACTAATATAGTCTGGGGTCTGTTTTTTCCGAAATTATGGCAAACGAAGTACCTATTATAGCAAATAGATAATATTAGGGACTATGAACATTATAGAAAGTAAATATTATGGAAAATGTCATTATGGTATCTGATATTAGGGAGGTTGAACATTATGAAACTAGAGTATTATGACATCCAAAAATTATGGTAGGTATGTGATATTAGGGAAAATGAAGGTGACCATTATGGCAAATTAAATTAGTGCAAATGAAATGAATAATGAAGGGATACCACTTTAACCGAACACTAGTCAAACTAGGGTTGTCGACCGAAAACATGAAATGAAAAAATACGAAAAAGACAGAGCCAAACAGCGTGTACCTACTTCTTAAAGTGTTAATCAACTGTCACATCACTACATATTATAAAACAAAGTCGCTTCCCGCTGTCTGTCCCTATGTATGCTTAGATCTTTAAAACTACGCAACGGATTTTTTTAATAGATAGGATAATTCAAGAGGAAGGTTTTCATGTATAATAAACTTTGTTTTACGTACGGGTATTACAGAAAACTCACATAAACCGAAGCGAAGCGAGGGCGGGTCGCTAGTAAACAGTATGTTAAGAGTAATTTGAGAACCTAAGAAATGGACCTTAGTGCTGTTTAGTGCTTGTTTAGTTGTACCTCCCCTACACGTAACGTGGGGGTGTATTTTTTTTACTCGTCTACCCCATAGTGTAGGGTGTCATTGCATAGGTCTTTTAAGAGGTCATTTTTGAGACATTACCTAAGCTTCAAAGGGCTAATGTTTGTTAGAGTCAAGTAAACCCTCCCCCACCCCTTCATCCAAAAATCCAAATGCTAAAAATCTGAAAAATATCTTAATGAGAGCACACAATGAATTTAATAGGAAAACTATCACGAATAAGTACCTAGACTTAATTAGTTCCTGAGATACAGGCGTCTAAAGTGTTTATACCTACTAAAAGCATCTAAGACTGTTTTTTTTTTAATGGTATAAGAGACAAACGAGCAGAACATTAGTTCATACATTTTGTTTCTTGTGATAGTTTTTTGTGTTTGTCGTTACGGCTTCGTAACCCTACACTGAGCATGGTCCGACAAGCTCTTGCCTGGTTTCTTTACGGAACGGAGTACAAAATGAAGTAACTAAGCACACTTAATATAAACAACAACTCGACACATTTTTTTTATTATTTAAGATAATATGTATAATAATGCGGGCTCGTAAATCGTCATATATTATTTTTTTGTAACTAAAGTAAAACCGTTTTCAAAAACCCTTATAGCTACTTAAAAAACTTATATCGACTGACTTAATTATGTCAGTGGCAAGAATCATGCATGAGGCATTGCTATTCTGTAAGTATACCTACTTGAAACTGGTGTGGTTATAGGTATTCCATGCAGCTACCTGTTATAGGTTATAGGTTATAGGTTGTAGCGGGCTAATTTCCGCAACTCGACGACTTAACAAATGCGCCTTTTTTGCGTGCTGGGTTACTGGCACTACTCTTGCCAGCCCAGTTCAACCAGAAAGCCTAGCAGACCCTTGATGTTGCCGACGGCCTCTGGTAGCGACCTCGGTGTTCCGAGGTGACGTGCCCGGTATGTTGCCACCTCTGGACATTCCATGATGACGTGGGCTGCGGTTTCCTCCGCCGTCATACAAGCTCTGCACAGGGGGCTGTCTGTAACACCTAATGTGAACAAGTGTTTGTTAAACAAGGCATGGCCAGTTATGGCTCCAGTTAACAACCGGAGTTGGGCCCTTTTGAGTAATCGTAGCTTACGCGACAATCCGGGATTGATTATCGGAAGAGCTTCCTTACTCTGCCTGCAGGTGTCTAGGTTGCTCCAGTGGTGCTGGTGCTTTACCTTGGTGATTCGCCGCAGTTTGTTCCGCAGCCAGCTGGTCGGCAGGGGCAGAAACGGTTCAGGACCTATCAGTTCCATTTCTGAGCCCCTTCTCGCGAGTACATCAGCCGCGTCGTTACCGCGTGAGTTGCTATGTCCCTTTATCCACTGTAGGGTGATGGGGTTTAGGTTACATACCTTAGAGAGGGCGTTGTGACATTCGTATATTAGCCCTGACGTTACTGTATAGCACTGTAAGGCTTGGAGAACTGATCGGCTGTCGGAGAGTATACGGATGGGGAGATCCTTTACCTTCCTTTGCTCAATCGCTATTGTAGCCATAATGATGCCCACGCATTCTGCCTGGAAGACTGTGGTATGGGCTCCTAATGGCGTTGAGATATGTATGTTTAGATCTTCTGAAAAAGTACCTGCTCCGGATCCTGACTTTGTCTTGGATCCGTCTGTGAAGATCCTTACTTCCCTGGGATTGAGGCCTTCCCACGGATCTTCATACAGTTGAATTTTGTACTTCTTGTCGAAGATAAACTGTTTCGGTATTCTGTCGGTAGCCGCCTCTATGAGTGGCTCCTCGTTAACCGCTTCATAGAGTATTTCGGTGTGTGGTACCCTGGCAGGTTTCCACAGGTGCAAATTCCTAAGACGTACCGCTGTTGCCGCCGCCTCCTGCTGGATGAAGAGGTGCAGTGGCGGGAGGTCGAGTATGGCTTCCAGGGATGCTGTGGGCGTAGTCCGCATGCATCCGGTGGCTGCCATGCCGGGTAGTCTCTGGAGTCGTTGTAGTTTTGATTCCACAGTGGACAGTCTGGTGCGTGGCCACCAGACTGTTTACCAGCTACAGCTACCTGTTACGCAATTTCTAGGAGACCAGTCATTTATTTCACCTTGTTCAGTGGGTCAAATTAAGAATGTAGAGGAAGCGAAAGTTGTACTTGTATGCATAGACCGGAGCACCTGGTGGTCCATAGTCGCTGCCTACCCCATCAGAAGACAAACGTGAAGCTATGGATGTATGTAGAAATGTTTAGTGGGTGTTTGAAAACTGTTTTATAAGAGAGAGTTAGTAAAGTTTTTGTATCTCCTTTTGTATCTTATTTATAATATTAATAAAATATTATATATTGAATGCAAGAATAAGGTATTTAATCATTGGAGGTTTCACAATGTATACATCATTTAGTAACAGTTTGATAACTAAAGCTGAGGCCTCTTAAAATTTATTAGTTCTGCCAGAGGCTTTATCATTTTTCACAGCAATTCTGTTTTGATTGGCTCCATACTATTGCAATTATTCCCGGGAGGCCAAAACATACTTTATTTGATCATTCTTCTTCTCTAATATTCCATTAGTTCTATCTGTAAATTAATTAATTTAAACTAAGATATTTACATACATACACATACATAAGCTCATGCCTTTATTCCCAGAGTGGGGAAGGCAAAGCTACAGAATTACTAGTAACTCTAAAAACTTGTTAGTAATTCTGTAACCACATTTTGCGCAATTAGGCTAAGATGTTACCAGTGTATAAATGACAGGTTGCAAGCCCATCGCCTAACAGTACTACACACAGCCTTTATTCCCTTAGTCATCTCTTACGACATCCACGGGAGGACATGGAGTGGCACTATTCTTACCCTGCTACCACTAAGATATTTTTAAGAATTAAAGAAAACTGATATAACCAAATAAAAGTGAGGGTAGGTCGCTAATTTTTAAGTCATTCACTATCAGTATCTAGTCAATAACATGCTATTTCAGGTTGTATTGAGCATGATAATTTGCCTTTTATAGGTAAGTAAACAATTCAATTCCCTTGCCGCTAAAATATATTTTTTCACCTTTTTAGGACAGTTTGGAAATGTGGCTTAAGATCATTATTTATTCCTCCGAGAATCAGATGCTTAAATGCTTAATTTAGGCAGGCACTAAGATAATACATTTATTACATACTGAGTTAATTTCTTATGATCATGATTATCGTTGTAATGTTACTTAGAACCATCTTAGAACTAATTTAATGTAAGTATATTTCATTAGTATTTCCAATATAATAATCATCATTCATATTTGTGCAATAACTAGAAGTATCATGTTTTTTCATTGCTAGTAATCATTGTTATTTAATGCAAACAGTAGATTTATAAACAAAACAACGCTTATTGTTATCAAACATGATCGAGGTTGTCTAAATAGTTTTAGGTATTTAATGTTCAGTTTACTAATTACTTTACCAATGCCTCATTGTTAAGTAAACATTTGAGCGAGAACTGACTCCAGTTGTATGCGACACAGTAATATCAGCACCATGACTATAAATGAGAGGAATCATTATTGTTTTTATTTACATCGCAAATATCGCAGTGGATAGTGACGTGACATCTAATCTTGGTCTAATTTTTTTTTTTTAATTTATTGAAGCTTTGGCTACTAGGCCATTAGCTTAAAACGAAACAGTCTTATTCTAATAAGTAATGACATTAACATAAAAAATACATCTACCTATTTACAAAACAAAGCAATTAACATTAAACTAAGTATAAATGACTGAAAATTTTAAAATTTACAAATGAAATTAATTTCTACCATATTTATACAAAAGAAAAAAAATATAAGTCATAACCCACCCACTGTACCCAATCTTGGTCTAATCACTCACTCACAGATTGTAGGATATGTCTCCACAGATTATAGGATGTGTCTCCGACGCACAGATTAGGATATGCTCCGACGTTAGTTTTTGACAGCTTAGTCGGGTCCGTCCCCAATTCCCCATAGCTGTTTGCATAAAGCATCCATTCAATTCTTTCAGATTGAATAATTTATAGCATCGGAATAGCTTACTTTCTGACATTGTTGTTTAATCTGTGATTATTTTGATACATTCATTCGCTTATTTCAAAAATAAACCGTTTTCGTTGTTATGCTTTGATAGGCTCGTTTTTTGCGCAGCGGCTGTCTTGCTGTGCAAAGGAAGATCGTGGCCAGCATTTTATTTAGGGTCCATGCCACGAGCGGCTGAACTGCAAGGGCTATTTTATTTATAGTTAATAATAAAATAAAATTAATATTATGTTTTGTAATTTTGTATGTGTTTTATGGGAATAAATATTGAATATCTTCGAGAAATCTTTCAATATTTTGAAACCTTAGTTTGTAAATTTGACACTTGAGACTTGAGTGCTATAACATTGGATTCATTTTAGCATGTTTTTTTTTTCGTATTAAATGGTAAAAAAAATGCGATGTTAGCTTCGTATCTGAATTCTTATATTATCTGTGAATGTCATCGATCGATTGTTACGACCATCTTTAGACATAAACAATTTCTATATTATTTAAATTTAGATTGTTTTTCTTTCGTCTTTTCAAGTTGCCCCGTGTATATCTTACATTGACTGTTGCAGCGGGTTATTTGATAACCTATTTCTCGTCCTTGAGTATGTATTAAACCAATTTTTTTTAATGAAAGAAGCAACTTGTGATCTTGCTACGAGTGTAGGTCGAATCATTCTCGCAATTAAATGTTTATCTATTCAATGACACATAATAGATATTTTTCCGTTATAGACCAAACAGACAAAAAAAAATTCACCATAGCCGCAGTTTTGTGACAATACAATTTGTTATAAAAGCGATCAAAATCAAATAACAACCTGGGTTTGAAATTTGACGAGAAGTTTAACAGAATTATCACACGTTCTGCTTCATTCCGGGAATATTTGTACCTACCTCTCATAGCCCTCGTCTATGAGACCATTGGTTTTTAGTGTCAATTCAAAGTTGCATTTAAATTAGGTACTGGATTCGGTGGATTCCATTTGCAACGTTAAAAGATGGCGGATGTGTAATTTGTTTTAGTTTTATTTTTTTGTGTATTTAGGTGTTCAAAGTTCTTTTCTGATAGTGATTTGTACTTTTTATGCCATTGTGTTGCACAGTGATTGAAAACTTGGACTTATTTCGCGTATCTGGCATGTTTCTTCTCGTTACAAGTGGACTCGAAGTGGTACATAGGTTAAAACTATCTTGACCTCTGTCCTACAAACTACCGTACAACGTTGCCCCCAATCTTCCCAGAGAAGATTGGATTGTATTTTATTGCTATATTGATTTATACTTATATACACTTGACACTGGCGAAATCACTTATTCGTGGAAACGCCATAGCCCGGCGGTAGTAGCTGTTGAAGTCGCCGCGGGGCAAAAAAATAAATAAATAATAATCTTTAGACATATACTATAATCTGTGGTTACGACATTTTTGTTCGGGATGGGATTGTGTTGTGTCACACACAATTTGTGTGTCTAGTGTACCTACCTATATTAAATCAATGACGTTGGGTTGGGTTATGGTTATTAGCCGGTTTTTTGTTGTGCTTTAGGTAGAGAATTCAATTGTGCTTGTGGGTGCCGGCGTTGTTTTGATATTTGTATGCGTTACATTTTGGATATATCCTGACTTGGCAGTGTCTTTTGTCCCTATGTCGTTGGCCTTATAATATTTGTTCAGAGTGCTCGAGGCCCGGGGCGACAAAGCTAAATCCCAGCTTTAAAAAATTTAGTTTTACAAGCTTTTTATTCAGTTCACATTTGTATGTATTAATAAGTGTTTATGTTTATTTCGTTAAAATCTGGCAAGTGAAACTTAAATTCGACTTAAATTATTCAGGTTAATTAAACGTACATACCTACAATATGGAATGGATATTGGTGAGAAAAATAAAATACGAATCGATCGAAAAAAAAGTTGCTAAAATAAATCAAAGATAGTTTTTTTATTTTTTGTAGCGTGTTGTTATATGTGGTTTCGTGCCTTCAATTTACTGAACTCCTCAATACCTTCTGTGAAATCGATTTCTTTTGAATTTTTTCTTTCTATTGAAAGCACGGCTAGATTAACCAGTTGCTATTGTCCCATTGAAGATTGAAGATACATTTTAATTAGTTTCAAGTTTCGAAAAACTCCTCGCATGATGCAACCGAGATGCAAATGGTCAAGAAGTATTGAAGTATAAGCGATATACAGGGTAAAGATTCACTGGTCCCATTTTATTATAAATTGAAGGATTTCTTGGGCTCTCCATTTAGCAGCAACATCCATACTCGTATCGGTGGCATTTACATGCCTGCGGTACCATTTTATTTCTTGGTAAACTTGCTCCTTGTCAAATTCACCATATGTTTGTATCAGATTGTCAACTGCTACAGCCAGAGCGGCATCTGAAGCTTCTTGCATAAACTTTGTTTCAATAATTTGGAAAATATTATTGATTTCTTTCATGGCCCCGGTTTGTGTCAATAGTTCTTGTATAAATCGGTCTATACATTCATACATTGACCGACATATTTCTTCTTGAATTGATAATCCAGCATCATGAGCTGATTCACCCGGCATCATTCTTTTTACCTTCCTTCTTCCTCATTTCTGTATGTTGATGTCCATGTCATTGCATTTTTCATGCCAAAAGTTACAGGATTGTCTACAATCGTAGTTCGTTCTGTCACTAAGTACTCATTCAAGGCGTTTAGTTTGGTGATTCCTGTATCCAGTCATTTTTGGAGACTGCAAATCTAGAGTACTTATTGTTTGCACCCAGTTCCAAAGCCCAGTTATGTAACTATTTTATAAAAATAAATGATTTGTCTAAGTCGCTGTAGATTTCCTTGGAATATATACTTAGGTATCGTGCTACTGATGGATGTGTAGTGGTCTAGTGGTAAAGTAAGTTCCTTGAGCCATTTTAAAGGGCCCCCTTTGTAGTGTACAAAATATTATGGCATTTTATGATTAGATGGTTGTTTCCAAGTCTTCAAAGAGGTCTTTGTTTTCAAAGTGTCGGATTCAAGAATTAATAAAGTGTCAGTGCTCAAACTAAATATAAAACAATCAAAATACAATAAAAGCTTTTTAAGTATAAGAAGCTTCTTATAAAAGTTATAAAGTTTTTTTTTTTTTTTTTTTTTTTTTTTTATGGCATAGAGAAGGCAAACGAGCACACAGGCCACCTGATGGTAAGTAGAAACTGTGACCCATAGACAATCGCAATCACAAGACTGCAATGCAATCCTAAGACTGCAAATGCGTTGCCAACCCTGAGGCTAAGATGGAATGCCTCTATGCTAGTCATTTCACCGGCTGTCTTATCCCCAAACCGGAACACAACAATGCGAACACTGCTGTTTGGCGGTAGGTTAATGGATAAGATGGTGGTAGCGATCCGGACGGACCCTGCACAAGGTCCTACCACCCGCAAAATAATCAAAATCTAAACCATAACAACAATATGGCAACAAAAGCCTTGATGACAGCTTTCATGACAAACGGATTGAAGAGTAAAAAATGCCGCTACTTCAGTTCCTAATTACATTCTAGTCAAAATTTGCGGTAGATTTATAAGAACGAGATGGTCTCAGCGTTGTCTTCGAGGACTACTTTTACATTCTACCTTAGGAGTTTTATATTATTTGCTATAGTTGCCTTAATTATTGTAGCTTTTATTTATTGATGTGATTTTTTACCTCACTGTTTTATTTATTTACAAAACAATTCAAGTTATCTGTTTGATCACCAATGATCGGGGTTTTGGATGCAATTCGCGGGATTTCGAGTCGTAATCATAGTATGGATGTGACTATAATCCCGCGATATTTTTTCAATAATAATAACGTTTATTTTTAACGGTGACCTGTAATTTCGATTAATATAATGTAAAATAAAATATAATAATTTATCCTCCAACATCAATACAAATCCCGGGATCCCGGGCATATTCATTATTAGCATAATATTTAAGGAACTCCCATTACTGTGATAAGCTCAAGAGTAAGTAATAAACACATTTAAATGCAACCTTTTTGCTATTGTAATATATTTTTTAGATTTTTAGAGACCAAATTTAATAGAGACCAAATATAATAAAAAGTAATATGCTAAATATTTGAAATCAATGATTTTATCAATATGTAATCTAATAATATGACGAAAAAAATGTCCTTTATCAAACCACACGAAAGCCCGGAGCCCGCGGCATATCCATACTAGCATAATGATTGAGGTCATTCACCCCAAGTGGCATCCAAAACCCCGATCACTGTTGATCACAAACAGTGTGGAATGTAAATACATAAGAACCATAATATATTTAAGTAGACAGCTTGTCTGATGACATTGGCCTCCTCTGAGGACTTCCAATGTTTTGTGTCTAGCTTTCCTAAAGTCTGGCCATCAAAACGTGATACTGAGATTTATTTTTTAAATTTCAAATATGTAGATATGGCAAACCTTTATGAACTAGGAATACGCACTCTTGATAATTGCCAACTGGTGTCAAAGTAAACTTGACTTTTGGCGTAACTCTATTGAGATGTTTTCAAGTACTTACTATGTTCTTGTAAGACGGGAAAGCCATTTAAAACCTGTTTTTAGGGTTCCGTAGTCAACCAGGAACCCTTATAGTTTCACCATACATGTGCGTGCGGCTAAGCTCAGCGACCTCAGTACTAGAAAGCTGTAATTTGGCATGAATATACATAATGATCAATCACGCCGACAAGGTAGTAAAATAAAATAACTTATATTTTGTAATTTTATGTCCTTTATTATGAGTAGGTACTATTTCATAAACAAATACTTGTAATGTAAGGAGCAGTATAAGTCTATTCACAGAATACCTTGATTTTTATTAAAAGTGACACATTTCATTTATACATATAGTACATTGTTATGTATATGACTTCTAGTGAGAGATGGGAAGACTCGAAGAAATCAGACTAACTGTCATACTCAAAGTCAGATTCCAAAAACTCAATTGGCTCCTCAGACTCACTGCTCGAGTCCCTGTCACTGGTTACATTTATAATGAATGGTTCTAATGTTGTGACGATTCCATCTCGTTCTATATATTTTTGTTCTACATGCAGTACATGGTCAGTGCATTTTTTCCAGTCCTCTGGAGTTACAGTCCCAAATTCCATTGAAATTGCTTTTTCTACTTCTTTTACAGTAAGACCCATATTTTTGCTGCCAACTTTCCTTTTAGCTAATAAATTGTTCAATGGCATTAAGGTCGCAATGGGGGTAACCGTAGAACTTCATGACCATTTTCTTTTAAAATTTCGTCAACCTCATATTTTGGGTTGGTCTTGTATTGGCCCACCAGACACATCAGGTCTTCCTTCGACATGTAAGTTCCGTAAGGGATTCCATTGGTAGTGAGCCAATCTTGAATGTATGCCTTTCTCTGATTCATTGTGGGTGGTTTATTTACCTGAGTTGAATGATAACTTGCGTTATCCATTATTATTACACTTGGTTCCCTTAAATTGGGGATTAATTTCTCTTGCAGCCATTTTAAAAAGTTCTGTCGGTTCATGTCATGATGATAACAAGCTGACAAGGATTTTGTGCTAAAAACCAAGGGGGCATTGGGTACAAATCTTTTTTCAGACCCGGCATGTACAGTCGGTGCCCTCACATAAGTATCCAGGCAGATTCGTGGTTTTAAGCGCGCAGTCGTCGGACTCACAGCGATTCTAATAATAGTGCTTATTTTTGCATCGTTGTTTAAGTTACCTCGTGGCGCAGCGGTGCAGCCGCCTGCGCTGCTAATTATGTAGAATGAGAGCAAGTTCGAACCTTCGGTTGTGAAGTTTTTTTATTTTTTATTTTTTCTATTTGGTTTGCTAACGATATTACTTAAATGTCGGTTTTTAGTTGATATAGTCACACCCAAGAAAAAAACCTTATATGTCTTAAAAACTTTATATTTCTTAAAAACACCTATAAGTTATATAAATACTATAAATAGTATAAAAAATACAAAATAATGTTGTATTTGTCGTGGGAATTTAACTAACATGACTGTAATCATTAAATGACAATAAGTGTAAAATGACTATCTGGGTGTTTCTCTGCTATTTGGAAATTCGCCCATACAAGACTGTCCTGAGGTATTTTTACTAAATTTTGAGAATGTTTGTTAATAAAATGAAGGGCAATAGTAAATTAACCATACATCTTAAAAAGGCCCACACATTTTCCTCATGATTTTTGAGTTATGGACGATTTTTTGCAAAAGAGTGACAGGGGACTGTTGTTACCATACAGGGGAATGTTTTTTGGACGAAAATAATTAATATCTTTGTTTAAGTAATCAAATTCTTTATTTTTTTTGTTATTCTTATAAAATGTAATATGTTGAAATAAATCAACACTGTTAAAACAAATCTTACTTATGCGTTAAACTAAACAAAATCAACTTCTTAGTATTACAGTATTTTTAAAACTAGATTATGACACTAAAGTCAGTCTTTTTATAATAATGAAAATTATTGTAAGTATCCTGCCTTTTCGGCGAAAAGACAGAAACAAAAAACAGAAACAAAAACCATTCTTTATAAAAAAATAATACTTTAAAACATTTGTACTTTTGAAGTAATTAACATTAATTTTACAACACCTGACAAGCAAATCAGTCTTAACATTGAAGTAAAATATTTAAAAAATAACTATTTTTTTTCAAAGACCTGTACAGATACAGGAAAATAATAAAATAATGTTCTCCCTTTTAGACTTAGATCTGGATTTGGTAACTTCTGCAATATTTGGTCAAATCTGACATCAGAAATATCATTTTCGTCCATTCTAAACTTCTGGCCCTTATTATCACAAATTTTCATGAAAGTTACAGTTAGTTCGCCTTCCTCATTGTCAACTTGAGTTATAACAGCAGCATAACGATATTCTGTGTTTCTTACGTTAAACTTGACTAGAACGTAATCACCACTGTTATACTGCTGTTGGTTGATTGTACTGGGCCCTGCTGTATTCTCAAAATCAGTATTGATATTGTCACACGGTCGTGAAATTTCAGTTTCTGTAATAGTGTTACTATCCAGCGAGTTATGGGCAGGCGTGGTTTCACTTTCGGATTCTGAGTCTGTGTAAACGTCCTCAACGTGAAGTTTCGCCACTTGGTAGTTCATAACCCCTAGATTAAAATGCTGACACTCTTCTTCACAAGAGCAGCTCAAACTTTTCATTATAAGCTTCTCAACACCTTTCGGTAATCCCAAAGGGCATCGTGATATTTTACCCTTAATCTGATGTATTTTGAGGGTACCATTGAAACTTTTCATATTCTTGACGTCTTTCTGAATACAGTTAGTCATATTATTAATGGCATCATCGTCAATCGCAAACATTGTAATTGCAGGACATCTTTGTTGCACAAATTCAATAAAAGATTCCAAACTGTCAATGTCACCTCCTGCAGCAACGATGGCATCTGCGGTCCTCTTGCACGTAGCTCCAACACCATCTGCGGCACCCTTGCCATGGCCACTCTCCGAAAAGTTCCAGGAAAACTTATTATTATTTATTGCATTAATTATAAAATCATTTTGTTCCATGTTCACCTTCTGACAATGATTCTCATATATCTTATTAGTATCAGAATTAAGTAGACTTACGTTTTTTCTTTTAAAGTAGCAATAGTTTGCAAAATGGTTTGGCTTCTTACATATGGCACATATTTTTCCCTCGGCTGGACATTTGACTCGGTGAATTTGACCGCATCTTCCACAACTAGTTTTGTTATTGACATTCGACTGGTGATGTCTGACGCTTGACGATGATCTGGAATTACCTGAAAAGGATTTGCTTCTGCCTCGACTAAGACTTTGAAAAGGCGAATTTCTTTGTTTTGATCTTGATGTATGTTTTTTCGGAGTCGACATGTTGAATTTAGACACTGCTTGAACTTGATGTACTTCCTCATCATCAGCACCTAACTTTTTGGATCTTGAGCTGGATAGTTCTATTGTTTTTGAAATTTCGACAGCTTCATTGACATCTTTCAATCCCTCATGTTGCAAAAGCTTTTCTTTAATTTTGTCATTCTTTATTCCAATTATGAACATGTCCTTTACAAGCTCGTCTTTTAAATTTTGAAAGTTACAGCTCGACGATAGATTATTTAAACATGTCACATACTCGTCTAAGGTCTCTTCTTTCTTTTGGTAACGAGTGAAGAAGTTGTGTCTTTCTATCGTGATGTTCTTACAAGCGTTAAATTTTTGTTCAAATTTTTCTAGAATGTCATTCAAGGTCGTCTCTGTTCTGTCTAAGTTGAACGAGTTATACATTTCCAAACCTTCGTCCCCAATGGCATTTAGGAATATTGCAATTTGTTTTTTGTCTGGTATTTTTTCTAAATCGTTAACTTCACTGTAAATCTCGAACTTTTGCCTCCATCTTTTCGATTGCTCGGCTCTTCCAAGATCTTTGCCGCCGCCATTGTGCGTCCGCAACTCTAACGGTTTCAGTGTGTTGGCCAGTATAACATTTTTGGATTTTTCACTGTCAGTCATCGTTTTTTGCTTTTTGTCACCTCTTCTGACACCATGTGTTGGGTTCGCGTGTGGAAGATCACCAGAATCTTTTATTTAAATTTGGGATGAGGAGAAGCAATCAAACGCCGTCATGGTCGGTTGGAGTCTAGTTTTATTTTTTTTAAAAGCATAGACAAAACATAGTTTAAACAGACAAGATTGTTACAGACTGTACCGGTTTCCTAGCAAGTAAACAACTGCGGATACAGAGTGCTCTAAAATTTTAAACTAACATTGATCAAATAAATGTAAACAATAAAATATTTTAAATTAATCAATAGTAAAATTATTAAAATTAATTAATAAATCATAAATTAATATATCGATTATTATTATTACGGCATAAGGTACACCTTAGTTGCGGCAACCAAAAATAAAATAAAAATGGGAAAAAAAAACGTTTCACAATTTTTTTTTACAAAGATTACAACCAACACCGACTACTATACTACTGCGAAGCGAAATCAGACCTTTCATTTACCACGTTATAGGCGCCAGTGTGACGTTCGATCCCAGAATATGGTTCATAAAATAAAAAAATACAACCGAAGTCATCAACAATAATTAAATTATTTATTTTTCAATAAATAAGGGTCGGGATACATTAATTGAATTTTCTGTTAATCTAATATTATAAAATCCATCAGATAAGTCTTGGACTGAAAAAACTTTTTTATTTGCCGGCAACGCACCTGTGACTCCTCTGGTGCTGCAAGTGTCTATGGGTGACGGTAATCGCTTTCCATCAGGCGATCCGTCTGCTCGTTTGCCTTCCTATACCATAAAAAAAAAAAAAAAAAAAAAGTCTTGCAACAATTTCCTGTTAAGTTGGTATTAAGTAATATTCTCTTACCAATACTTCGTTCAATTCCTTGGGATCCAAACATATTCTTAGACTTCCATCACTTTTTTCTATTATTACCATATTACTAACAAACGACTTGGGATGTTCTACCTTTTCAATAATTCGGTGCTCCTCTAGGCTTTTTAATTTTACCTTCAAACGATCTTGCAAAGCATGAGGAACTCTTCGAGGTGGCTTTACTACAGGTTTTGCCCCAGGTTGGACATGCAGCTCCAGTGGTAACTCAAATTCACCAACACCCTGAAACATTTCAGCAAAATTATAAATGACAGTCTCCTTATTATTCCTGTTAATAGTATTAATATTAATGTTACTGAGCAGCTTTAGATCAATTAAAGATTGTAGTCCTAAAATTGCTCGAACATTTTCTTTTATTATTATAAATTCAGTTTCAAACAAATGATCATTGAGGGTAATACCTAATTTTACTGTACCTATTGGTCTAATTGTTGTTCCACCAAATGCTTCTAGAAGAATTGTTGTCATAGAATATTTTGGATTTTCATCATTTATAATTTTTTTTAAATCCCGAAGACAAATCACATTTACTTGTGCACCTGTGTCACACTTTAACCTCGTGAGGCCCAACGTCCTATTTTTAGGACTGAGATTTGTAGTTCTTGCGGCCCAAGTTAATGTTTAAATTTACCAATTAGCGGCCCGGAGTCCTAAAATAAGGACATGCACTTCGAACATATACCGTTCTTAAAAAAATGCGTGAAACGGAATTTTACCTTTTTAAAAATGTCGGGGCTGAACGCAGCCAAATGCTCAGCTGTCAATTTTGACGTTTAGAAAACAAAAATCTGTCACTTGGCACGTGGATGTCGGAAAAAATGGCGACCTCGCGGAATCGGCGTAAGTAAATCGGTTTTTTTCTGTAAAATCTTGAATCATATTAACGCAAATTTTATTCCAAATAATTACTTAAGTGTTATGCTATATCGGTGTCTAAATCTTTCTGTTTATCATAATTAAATTGAAGTAGGAGATGCATCCAAAGTTTTATGTCCTAAAAATAGGTTGCTGGGATGTTATTGTAATAGTTGGTCGCATATATTTTGTCATAATTTTGGGACATTGGGCGTTTACTTTATATGTTCTTTTTTACAGCATTGAGGGATCAAGATTTGGAAAAATATTTAAACCTGAACGAATCCGACTTAGACTGCAGTGACTTTGATGATGACATATTCGATGCGGATTTTCTACCTCTTAGTAGTGAGCATGCTCGTGAAGAATCCTCATCATCGTCATCTGCAGATGAAAATGAACTTGTCGCTCTAGAGTTTCCGACTGTTACGACATCACAAACAAGATCCACAGAATCGCAAATTTCTCGTCGCAGTCGTGGAACTTCAAGGACTCGAAGCAGCTCACGTGGTCGTGGTCGCGGTCGAGGACGAAGTCGAGGTCGAGGGAGGTCATCAACAGATGCAGGAGGCCAGAGTGCAATAAAAAAATTACAATCATATGTATAAGATGTCAGGTAGCTTTGTGCCTTACTAAGGATAGAAATTGTTTTTACTTATTTCATTCTACCTCCACGTGAAATTCATCGAGAAACTTTCCTCGTCCTTTGTCCGGGATTCATACATGTAGTAGTCTACGACAAGCTTACCAACCAAATTACTCGCCGCCGGAATGTTGAATGAGATATTACCAGCGGGAGTATCACCGGTTATTTTAACTATCTTCAGAACCAAATACTCTATTATTTCAGAAATATAGAGCTGACCGATGCTGCTGACGTACTTCGACCTGACAATCGTTTCTATATAGGTTGAATATGCGTGACGGTACGACATTGAGTAATCTCCCTTGAAATAAAACTCAATTTGGTCGACATACTTATCCCCTTCGCGGATGGTCGTGGAGGATGGAATAGCAACGTAAATTTTCCGCCAACACATATTGATGAGCGGCAACTCTCCCGTTTCCACACTACTTATCAGTATTTCCGGGTCCGGGTTCTTCATGCCTTGGAGGGTATCATATTCTATGGGGATGTAATAATAACATTTATTGGTCTTTCTGATCTTCCAGGTATCCACTCTTATACAGGGCCATACCATGAGGTAGTCACCCATACACTGAGCGGAGACATCGGTTCTGTTTAGGAACAAAGATGCGGCCATTGTAGGTGATGTTAGAGAGAGCCCCTCAGAGAGCTGTAGAGGGTCTTTATCCCCTGACAAGTGTTTTCTACCTCCATCTGTAACCTTGTTATTAGGGCTGAGTTGCCGACAACTTTTGCTATAAGGGTTGGGTCTCCGTCCGGGTACTTCTTTACAGTCTCGTCTAGTGACTGCAGGAAGGCAGGGCTTCCTTCTATGTATTTAAGGATGGAACCTATGACTAAGGGTTGCCAGTTTTTCAATATCTCGTACACCCCGTCCTTATATATCCCCATATCATGTAGTGCAGAATATATGACAGAGGTTACTTCTTGTAGGAGATCCCAACCAGGATACTTGGATCTATTCTTCAAGCTATACATAAGGGCTGCAAACCACGCGTTGACACAATCCCTGGCTGCCAGAAAATGGCTGTGTGTTATCAAATAAGCAAATTTGTCCGAGGCCCATACTACATGCAAGTTACCGTAACAAACGGCCTTACAACCAAAGAAGGCGTACTCCTGTCTATTATTTCTGTTAAAGGTGATTTGCTGCACTATTGAGGTGTAGATGCTTTTCAACGTGAATGTTTGCTTGCATATCCCTGGAACATTGGTCTTCACTTCGGTCTCTTCGATCCCGGCATAATTGAGACAGCCTAGGGATGTGGCTTGGTTCGCCACCTTGATGTGATGGGATAATCGTTGTGACACAGCTGGGTTGTCCGGGTACCCGCTGACATGTGTCAGGGCCCAGTGTAAATAGTTGTTTGAGGGCAGAAGACAGATTCCCTTTGTATCTTCTATGAGCATCTTGTGTTCTTTCTTCAGTCCTAAGGGGTTGTCCCAGTTGTCCAATAGGTACTTGATTTCTACCCTGCATAACGCCGAGGCGAGATGTCTATCTCGTCGGAAGATAGGTGCTGTTTTTTCGCGTAGGTAAACAGGATCCGAGTCTTCTTCTTCCATGGCTAGTGTGGTTAGTTTTTTATAGGATTCTTGTAAATAGATAAACAAACAAGCATTATCATTGTACTTAGGTAACTAGGTCTTAAACTATGCTCTGGTTCTGATGTTTGACATGAGGACTAGCTCTTCCACTAATTTCTCTTCTAATCTTGTTGTCCTCCTCCTTAACGCCAGAACCGCTTGACGCAACCAGAAAGCCATCCCAAGCAAAGCCAATGCTCCAAGTGCGGAACACAGCTTCAAATGAACGAGATAAGAGAGATAAGGGTATTTTGCTTCTATCTGATCTTCTAACCATGAGGGGCCTCCAGGACCCATAGGAGTGGTCAGGTCCTTATAGGAGAACTCATGAGGATGTCCTTCATCTTTGGCCCAATGCTGATAAGCCCACTCAGATGCCTTCATCTCTGCTTCCTTATATAAAGGGCCTATATCTCGGTCCGGGATCCGCTCTGTGGTTACACATGATCCGTTCTCTCCTGGTGTGATGGTCGAGAGATTGCTCCCTCTTACTACATATTGTATCGCACACACGCCGGCTGGGCTCCACGAGTAGACCCTGTTAGTGCTGGGGTCTATATACCCTTTCTTCACGCCTTTTTTTTTTTTTTTTTGCGACAGCGACGAATCGCTGTCATCATCACCATGATTCAGTGAAGAGGTTTCACCATCTCTGTACGCAAACTCCTGAGCACCGTCCTTGACCGCAGGGTTCGCAACGAAGGGGATCGAAGTCCACAACTTTGAGAACAGCCTCTTCAAAACACGCATCATAAGCGAATTGTCGCACTTGTAACGTCTTTCCCTAATGTATTTCGTAATTATCTGCACGGACGCACTCGCATTATACCTGAGTGTGAAAGCCTTCAAGTATATAACATCGACCAAAGCGTATAGTTGCTCCGTCGGCAATGGGTCTGCTGGTCCTGAGACGTCTACACCATTGACAACAACTCTCGTGTTGATGGAGGTCATATACTCAAAAATGGCATTTGTGGAAAATTTCGCCTGAGTTTGCCGTAAAGCATAATTCAAGCCCATTTCCCACAACCTCTCGGGCACCACCATCTGCCTCCGCGTGAAATTCATCGAGAAACTTTCCTCGTCCTTTGTCCGGGATTCATACATGTAGTAGTCTACGACAAGCTTACCAACCAAATTACTCGCCGCCGGAATGTTGAATGAGATATTACCAGCGGGAGTATCACCGGTTATTTTAACTATCTTCAGAACCAAATACTCTATTATTTCAGAAATATAGAGCTGACCGATGCTGCTGACGTACTTCGACCTGACAATCGTTTCTATATAGGTTGAATATGCGTGACGGTACGACATTGAGTAATCTCCCTTGAAATAAAACTCAATTTGGTCGACATACTTATCCCCTTCGCGGATGGTCGTGGAGGATGGAATAGCAACGTAAATTTTCCGCCAACACATATTGATGAGCGGCAACTCTCCCGTTTCCACACTACTTATCAGTATTTCCGGGTCCGGGTTCTTCATGCCTTGGAGGGTATCATATTCTATGGGGATGTAATAATAACATTTATTGGTCTATCTGATCTTCCAGGTATCCACTCTTATACAGGGCCATACCATGAGGTAGTCACCCATACACTGAGCGGAGACATCGGTTCTGTTTAGGAACAAAGATGCGGCCATTGTAGGTGATGTTAGAGAGAGCCCCTCAGAGAGCTGTAGAGGGTCTTTATCCCCTGACAAGTGTTTTCTACCTCCATCTGTAACCTTGTTATTAGGGCTGAGTTGCCGACAACTTTTGCTATAAGGGTTGGGTCTCCGTCCGGGTACTTCTTTACAGTCTCGTCTAGTGACTGCAGGAAGGCAGGGCTTCCTTCTATGTATTTAAGGATGGAACCTATGACTAAGGGTTGCCAGTTTTTCAATATCTCGTACACCCCGTCCTTATATATCCCCATATCATGTAGTGCAGAATATATGACAGAGGTTACTTCTTGTAGGAGATCCCAACCAGGATACTTGGATCTATTCTTCAAGCTATACATAAGGGCTGCAAACCACGCGTTGACACAATCCCTGGCTGCCAGAAAATGGCTGTGTGTTATCAAATAAGCAAATTTGTCCGAGGCCCATACTACATGCAAGTTACCGTAACAAACGGCCTTACAACCAAAGAAGGCGCGTACTCCTGTCTATTATTTCTGTTAAAGGTGATTTGCTGCACTATTGAGGTGTAGATGCTTTTCAACGTGAATGTTTGCTTGCATATCCCTGGAACATTGGTCTTCACTTCGGTCTCTTCGATCCCGGCATAATTGAGACAGCCTAGGGATGTGGCTTGGTTCGCCACCTTGATGTGATGGGATAATCGTTGTGACACAGCTGGGTTGTCCGGGTACCCGCTGACATGTGTCAGGGCCCAGTGTAAATAGTTGTTTGAGGGCAGAAGACAGATTCCCTTTGTATCTTCTATGAGCATCTTGTGTTCTTTCTTCAGTCCTAAGGGGTTGTCCCAGTTGTCCAATAGGTACTTGATTTCTACCCTGCATAACGCCGAGGCGAGATGTCTATCTCGTCGGAAGATAGGTGCTGTTTTCTCGCGTAGGTAAACAGGATCCGAGTCTTCTTCTTCCATGGCTAGTGTGGTTAGTTTTTTATAGGATTCTTGTAAATAGATAAACAAACAAGCATTATCATTGTACTTAGGTAACTAGGTCTTAAACTATGCTCTGGTTCTGATGTTTGACATGAGGACTAGCTCTTCCACTAATTTCTCTTCTAATCTTGTTGTCCTCCTCCTTAACGCCAGAACCGCTTGACGCAACCAGAAAGCCATCCCAAGCAAAGCCAATGCTCCAAGTGCGGAACACAGCTTCAAATGAACGAGATAAGAGAGATAAGGGTATTTTGCTTCTATCTGATCTTCTAACCATGAGGGGCCTCCAGGACCCATAGGAGTGGTCAGGTCCTTATAGGAGAACTCATGAGGATGTCCTTCATCTTTGGCCCAATGCTGATAAGCCCACTCAGATGCCTTCATCTCTGCTTCCTTATATAAAGGGCCTATATCTCGGTCCGGGATCCGCTCTGTGGTTACACATGATCCGTTCTCTCCTGGTGTGATGGTCGAGAGATTGCTCCCTCTTACTACATATTGTATCGCACACACGCCGGCTGGGCTCCACGAGTAGACCCTGTTAGTGCTGGGGTCTATATACCCTTTCTTCATGCCTTTTTTTTTTTTTTTTTTGCGACAGCGACGAATCGCTGTCATCATCACCATGATTCAGTGAAGAGGTTTCACCATCTCTGTACGCAAACTCCTGAGCACCGTCCTTGACCGCAGGGTTCGCAACGAAGGGGATCGAAGTCCACAACTTTGAGAACAGCCTCTTCAAAACACGCATCATAAGCGAATTGTCGCACTTGTAACGTCTTTCCCTAATGTATTTCGTAATTATCTGCACGGACGCACTCGCATTATACCTGAGTGTGAAAGCCTTCAAGTATATAACATCGACCAAAGCGTATAGTTGCTCCGTCGGCAATGGGTCTGCTGGTCCTGAGACGTCTACACCATTGACAACAACTCTCGTGTTGATGGAGGTCATATACTCAAAAATGGCATTTGTGGAAAATTTCGCCTGAGTTTGCCGTAAAGCATAATTCAAGCCCATTTCCCACAACCTCTCGGGCACCACCATCTGCCTCCGCGTGAAATTCATCGAGAAACTTTCCTCGTCCTTTGTCCGGGATTCATACATGTAGTAGTCTACGACAAGCTTACCAACCAAATTACTCGCCGCCGGAATGTTGAATGAGATATTACCAGCGGGAGTATCACCGGTTATTTTAACTATCTTCAGAACCAAATACTCTATTATTTCAGAAATATAGAGCTGACCGATGCTGCTGACGTACTTCGACCTGACAATCGTTTCTATATAGGTTGAATATGCGTGACGGTACGACATTGAGTAATCTCCCTTGAAATAAAACTCAATTTGGTCGACATACTTATCCCCTTCGCGGATGGTCGTGGAGGATGGAATAGCAACGTAAATTTTCCTCCAACACATATTGATGAGCGGCAACTCTCCCGTTTCCACACTACTTATCAGTATTTCCGGGTCCGGGTTCTTCATGCCTTGGAGGGTATCATATTCTATGGGGATGTAATAATAACATTTATTGGTCTTTCTGATCTTCCAGGTATCCACTCTTATACAGGGCCATACCATGAGGTAGTCACCCATACACTGAGCGGAGACATCGGTTCTGTTTAGGAACAAAGATGCGGCCATTGTAGGTGATGTTAGAGAGAGCCCCTCAGAGAGCTGTAGAGGGTCTTTATCCCCTGACAAGTGTTTTCTACCTCCATCTGTAACCTTGTTATTAGGGCTGAGTTGCCGACAACTTTTGCTATAAGGGTTGGGTCTCCGTCCGGGTACTTCTTTACAGTCTCGTCTAGTGACTGCAGGAAGGCAGGGCTTCCTTCTATGTATTTAAGGATGGAACCTATGACTAAGGGTTGCCAGTTTTTCAATATCTCGTACACCCCGTCCTTATATATCCCCATATCATGTAGTGCAGAATATATGACAGAGGTTACTTCTTGTAGGAGATCCCAACCAGGATACTTGGATCTATTCTTCAAGCTATACATAAGGGCTGCAAACCACGCGTTGACACAATCCCTGGCTGCCAGAAAATGGCTGTGTGTTATCAAATAAGCAAATTTGTCCGAGGCCTATACTACATGCAAGTTACCGTAACAAACGGCCTTACAACCAAAGAAGGCGTACTCCTGTCTATTATTTCTGTTAAAGGTGATTTGCTGCACTATTGAGGTGTAGATGCTTTTCAACGTGAATGTTTGCTTGCATATCCCTGGAACATTGGTCTTCACTTCGGTCTCTTCGATCCCGGCATAATTGAGACAGCCTAGGGATGTGGCTTGGTTCGCCACCTTGATGTGATGGGATAATCGTTGTGACACAGCTGGGTTGTCCGGGTACCCGCTGACATGTGTCAGGGCCCAGTGTAAATAGTTGTTTGAGGGCAGAAGACAGATTCCCTTTGTATCTTCTATGAGCATCTTGTGTTCTTTCTTCAGTCCTAAGGGGTTGTCCCAGTTGTCCAATAGGTACTTGATTTCTACCCTGCATAACGCCGAGGCGAGATGTCTATCTCGTCGGAAGATAGGTGCTGTTTTTTCGCGTAGGTAAACAGGATCCGAGTCTTCTTCTTCCATGGCTAGTGTGGTTAGTTTTTTATAGGATTCTTGTAAATAGATAAACAAACAAGCATTATCATTGTACTTAGGTAACTAGGTCTTAAACTATGCTCTGGTTCTGATGTTTGACATGAGGACTAGCTCTTCCACTAATTTCTCTTCTAATCTTGTTGTCCTCCTCCTTAACGCCAGAACCGCTTGACGCAACCAGAAAGCCATCCCAAGCAAAGCCAATGCTCCAAGTGCGGAACACAGCTTCAAATGAACGAGATAAGAGAGATAAGGGTATTTTGCTTCTATCTGATCTTCTAACCATGAGGGGCCTCCAGGACCCATAGGAGTGGTCAGGTCCTTATAGGAGAACTCATGAGGATGTCCTTCATCTTTGGCCCAATGCTGATAAGCCCACTCAGATGCCTTCATCTCTGCTTCCTTATATAAAGGGCCTATATCTCGGTCCGGGATCCGCTCTGTGGTTACACATGATCCGTTCTCTCCTGGTGTGATGGTCGAGAGATTGCTCCCTCTTACTACATATTGTATCGCACACACGCCGGCTGGGCTCCACGAGTAGACCCTGTTAGTGCTGGGGTCTATATACCCTTTCTTCATGCCTTTTTTTTTTTTTTTTTGCGACAGCGACGAATCGCTGTCATCATCACCATGATTCAGTGAAGAGGTTTCACCATCTCTGTACGCAAACTCCTGAGCACCGTCCTTGACCGCAGGGTTCGCAACGAAGGGGATCGAAGTCCACAACTTTGAGAACAGCCTCTTCAAAACACGCATCATAAGCGAATTGTCGCACTTGTAACGTCTTTCCCTAATGTATTTCGTAATTATCTGCACGGACGCACTCGCATTATACCTGAGTGTGAAAGCCTTCAAGTATATAACATCGACCAAAGCGTATAGTTGCTCCGTCGGCAATGGGTCTGCTGGTCCTGAGACGTCTACACCATTGACAACAACTCTCGTGTTGATGGAGGTCATATACTCAAAAATGGCATTTGTGGAAAATTTCGCCTGAGTTTGCCGTAAAGCATAATTCAAGCCCATTTCCCACAACCTCTCGGGCACCACCATCTGCCTCCGCGTGAAATTCATCGAGAAACTTTCCTCGTCCTTTGTCCGGGATTCATACATGTAGTAGTCTACGACAAGCTTACCAACCAAATTACTCGCCGCCGGAATGTTGAATGAGATATTACCAGCGGGAGTATCACCGGTTATTTTAACTATCTTCAGAACCAAATACTCTATTATTTCAGAAATATAGAGCTGACCGATGCTGCTGACGTACTTCGACCTGACAATCGTTTCTATATAGGTTGAATATGCGTGACGGTACGACATTGAGTAATCTCCCTTGAAATAAAACTCAATTTGGTCGACATACTTATCCCCTTCGCGGATGGTCGTGGAGGATGGAATAGCAACGTAAATTTTCCGCCAACACATATTGATGAGCGGCAACTCTCCCGTTTCCACACTACTTATCAGTATTTCCGGGTCCGGGTTCTTCATGCCTTGGAGGGTATCATATTCTATGGGGATGTAATAATAACATTTATTGGTCTTTCTGATCTTCCAGGTATCCACTCTTATACAGGGCCATACCATGAGGTAGTCACCCATACACTGAGCGGAGACATCGGTTCTGTTTAGGAACAAAGATGCGGCCATTGTAGGTGATGTTAGAGAGAGCCCCTCAGAGAGCTGTAGAGGGTCTTTATCCCCTGACAAGTGTTTTCTACCTCCATCTGTAACCTTGTTATTAGGGCTGAGTTGCCGACAACTTTTGCTATAAGGGTTGGGTCTCCGTCCGGGTACTTCTTTACAGTCTCGTCTAGTGACTGCAGGAAGGCAGGGCTTCCTTCTATGTATTTAAGGATGGAACCTATGACTAAGGGTTGCCAGTTTTTCAATATCTCGTACACCCCGTCCTTATATATCCCCATATCATGTAGTGCAGAATATATGACAGAGGTTACTTCTTGTAGGAGATCCCAACCAGGATACTTGGATCTATTCTTCAAGCTATACATAAGGGCTGCAAACCACGCGTTGACACAATCACTGGCTGCCAGAAAATGGCTGTGTGTTATCAAATAAGCAAATTTGTCCGAGGCCTATACTACATGCAAGTTACCGTAACAAACGGCCTTACAACCAAAGAAGGCGTACTCCTGTCTATTATTTCTGTTAAAGGTGATTTGCTGCACTATTGAGGTGTAGATGCTTTTCAACGTGAATGTTTGCTTGCATATCCCTGGAACATTGGTCTTCACTTCGGTCTCTTCGATCCCGGCATAATTGAGACAGCCTAGGGATGTGGCTTGGTTCGCCACCTTGATGTGATGGGATAATCGTTGTGACACAGCTGGGTTGTCCGGGTACCCGCTGACATGTGTCAGGGCCCAGTGTAAATAGTTGTTTGAGGGCAGAAGACAGATTCCCTTTGTATCTTCTATGAGCATCTTGTGTTCTTTCTTCAGTCCTAAGGGGTTGTCCCAGTTGTCCAATAGGTACTTGATTTCTACCCTGCATAACGCCGAGGCGAGATGTCTATCTCGTCGGAAGATAGGTGCTGTTTTTTCGCGTAGGTAAACAGGATCCGAGTCTTCTTCTTCCATGGCTAGTGTGGTTAGTTTTTTATAGGATTCTTGTAAATAGATAAACAAACAAGCATTATCATTGTACTTAGGTAACTAGGTCTTAAACTATGCTCTGGTTCTGATGTTTGACATGAGGACTAGCTCTTCCACTAATTTCTCTTCTAATCTTGTTGTCCTCCTCCTTAACGCCAGAACCGCTTGACGCAACCAGAAAGCCATCCCAAGCAAAGCCAATGCTCCAAGTGCGGAACACAGCTTCAAATGAACGAGATAAGAGAGATAAGGGTATTTTGCTTCTATCTGATCTTCTAACCATGAGGGGCCTCCAGGACCCATAGGAGTGGTCAGGTCCTTATAGGAGAACTCATGAGGATGTCCTTCATCTTTGGCCCAATGCTGATAAGCCCACTCAGATGCCTTCATCTCTGCTTCCTTATATAAAGGGCCTATATCTCGGTCCGGGATCCGCTCTGTGGTTACACATGATCCGTTCTCTCCTGGTGTGATGGTCGAGAGATTGCTCCCTCTTACTACATATTGTATCGCACACACGCCGGCTGGGCTCCACGAGTAGACCCTGTTAGTGCTGGGGTCTATATACCCTTTCTTCATGCCTTTTTTTTTTTTTTTTTGCGACAGCGACGAATCGCTGTCATCATCACCATGATTCAGTGAAGAGGTTTCACCATCTCTGTACGCAAACTCCTGAGCACCGTCCTTGACCGCAGGGTTCGCAACGAAGGGGATCGAAGTCCACAACTTTGAGAACAGCCTCTTCAAAACACGCATCATAAGCGAATTGTCGCACTTGTAACGTCTTTCCCTAATGTATTTCGTAATTATCTGCACGGACGCACTCGCATTATACCTGAGTGTGAAAGCCTTCAAGTATATAACATCGACCAAAGCGTATAGTTGCTCCGTCGGCAATGGGTCTGCTGGTCCTGAGACGTCTACACCATTGACAACAACTCTCGTGTTGATGGAGGTCATATACTCAAAAATGGCATTTGTGGAAAATTTCGCCTGAGTTTGCCGTAAAGCATAATTCAAGCCCATTTCCCACAACCTCTCGGGCACCACCATCTGCCTCCGCGTGAAATTCATCGAGAAACTTTCCTCGTCCTTTGTCCGGGATTCATACATGTAGTAGTCTACGACAAGCTTACCAACCAAATTACTCGCCGCCGGAATGTTGAATGAGATATTACCAGCGGGAGTATCACCGGTTATTTTAACTATCTTCAGAACCAAATACTCTATTATTTCAGAAATATAGAGCTGACCGATGCTGCTGACGTACTTCGACCTGACAATCGTTTCTATATAGGTTGAATATGCGTGACGGTACGACATTGAGTAATCTCCCTTGAAATAAAACTCAATTTGGTCGACATACTTATCCCCTTCGCGGATGGTCGTGGAGGATGGAATAGCAACGTAAATTTTCCGCCAACACATATTGATGAGCGGCAACTCTCCCGTTTCCACACTACTTATCAGTATTTCCGGGTCCGGGTTCTTCATGCCTTGGAGGGTATCATATTCTATGGGGATGTAATAATAACATTTATTGGTCTTTCTGATCTTCCAGGTATCCACTCTTATACAGGGCCATACCATGAGGTAGTCACCCATACACTGAGCGGAGACATCGGTTCTGTTTAGGAACAAAGATGCGGCCATTGTAGGTGATGTTAGAGAGAGCCCCTCAGAGAGCTGTAGAGGGTCTTTATCCCCTGACAAGTGTTTTCTACCTCCATCTGTAACCTTGTTATTAGGGCTGAGTTGCCGACAACTTTTGCTATAAGGGTTGGGTCTCCGTCCGGGTACTTCTTTACAGTCTCGTCTAGTGACTGCAGGAAGGCAGGGCTTCCTTCTATGTATTTAAGGATGGAACCTATGACTAAGGGTTGCCAGTTTTTCAATATCTCGTACACCCCGTCCTTATATATCCCCATATCATGTAGTGCAGAATATATGACAGAGGTTACTTCTTGTAGGAGATCCCAACCAGGATACTTGGATCTATTCTTCAAGCTATACATAAGGGCTGCAAACCACGCGTTGACACAATCACTGGCTGCCAGAAAATGGCTGTGTGTTATCAAATAAGCAAATTTGTCCGAGGCCTATACTACATGCAAGTTACCGTAACAAACGGCCTTACAACCAAAGAAGGCGTACTCCTGTCTATTATTTCTGTTAAAGGTGATTTGCTGCACTATTGAGGTGTAGATGCTTTTCAACGTGAATGTTTGCTTGCATATCCCTGGAACATTGGTCTTCACTTCGGTCTCTTCGATCCCGGCATAATTGAGACAGCCTAGGGATGTGGCTTGGTTCGCCACCTTGATGTGATGGGATAATCGTTGTGACACAGCTGGGTTGTCCGGGTACCCGCTGACATGTGTCAGGGCCCAGTGTAAATAGTTGTTTGAGGGCAGAAGACAGATTCCCTTTGTATCTTCTATGAGCATCTTGTGTTCTTTCTTCAGTCCTAAGGGGTTGTCCCAGTTGTCCAATAGGTACTTGATTTCTACCCTGCATAACGCCGAGGCGAGATGTCTATCTCGTCGGAAGATAGGTGCTGTTTTTTCGCGTAGGTAAACAGGATCCGAGTCTTCTTCTTCCATGGCTAGTGTGGTTAGTTTTTTATAGGATTCTTGTAAATAGATAAACAAACAAGCATTATCATTGTACTTAGGTAACTAGGTCTTAAACTATGCTCTGGTTCTGATGTTTGACATGAGGACTAGCTCTTCCACTAATTTCTCTTCTAATCTTGTTGTCCTCCTCCTTAACGCCAGAACCGCTTGACGCAACCAGAAAGCCATCCCAAGCAAAGCCAATGCTCCAAGTGCGGAACACAGCTTCAAATGAACGAGATAAGAGAGATAAGGGTATTTTGCTTCTATCTGATCTTCTAACCATGAGGGGCCTCCAGGACCCATAGGAGTGGTCAGGTCCTTATAGGAGAACTCATGAGGATGTCCTTCATCTTTGGCCCAATGCTGATAAGCCCACTCAGATGCCTTCATCTCTGCTTCCTTATATAAAGGGCCTATATCTCGGTCCGGGATCCGCTCTGTGGTTACACATGATCCGTTCTCTCCTGGTGTGATGGTCGAGAGATTGCTCCCTCTTACTACATATTGTATCGCACACACGCCGGCTGGGCTCCACGAGTAGACCCTGTTAGTGCTGGGGTCTATATACCCTTTCTTCATGCCTTTTTTTTTTTTTTTTTGCGACAGCGACGAATCGCTGTCATCATCACCATGATTCAGTGAAGAGGTTTCACCATCTCTGTACGCAAACTCCTGAGCACCGTCCTTGACCGCAGGGTTCGCAACGAAGGGGATCGAAGTCCACAACTTTGAGAACAGCCTCTTCAAAACACGCATCATAAGCGAATTGTCGCACTTGTAACGTCTTTCCCTAATGTATTTCGTAATTATCTGCACGGACGCACTCGCATTATACCTGAGTGTGAAAGCCTTCAAGTATATAACATCGACCAAAGCGTATAGTTGCTCCGTCGGCAATGGGTCTGCTGGTCCTGAGACGTCTACACCATTGACAACAACTCTCGTGTTGATGGAGGTCATATACTCAAAAATGGCATTTGTGGAAAATTTCGCCTGAGTTTGCCGTAAAGCATAATTCAAGCCCATTTCCCACAACCTCTCGGGCACCACCATCTGCCTCCGCGTGAAATTCATCGAGAAACTTTCCTCGTCCTTTGTCCGGGATTCATACATGTAGTAGTCTACGACAAGCTTACCAACCAAATTACTCGCCGCCGGAATGTTGAATGAGATATTACCAGCGGGAGTATCACCGGTTATTTTAACTATCTTCAGAACCAAATACTCTATTATTTCAGAAATATAGAGCTGACCGATGCTGCTGACGTACTTCGACCTGACAATCGTTTCTATATAGGTTGAATATGCGTGACGGTACGACATTGAGTAATCTCCCTTGAAATAAAACTCAATTTGGTCGACATACTTATCCCCTTCGCGGATGGTCGTGGAGGATGGAATAGCAACGTAAATTTTCCGCCAACACATATTGATGAGCGGCAACTCTCCCGTTTCCACACTACTTATCAGTATTTCCGGGTCCGGGTTCTTCATGCCTTGGAGGGTATCATATTCTATGGGGATGTAATAATAACATTTATTGGTCTTTCTGATCTTCCAGGTATCCACTCTTATACAGGGCCATACCATGAGGTAGTCACCCATACACTGAGCGGAGACATCGGTTCTGTTTAGGAACAAAGATGCGGCCATTGTAGGTGATGTTAGAGAGAGCCCCTCAGAGAGCTGTAGAGGGTCTTTATCCCCTGACAAGTGTTTTCTACCTCCATCTGTAACCTTGTTATTAGGGCTGAGTTGCCGACAACTTTTGCTATAAGGGTTGGGTCTCCGTCCGGGTACTTCTTTACAGTCTCGTCTAGTGACTGCAGGAAGGCAGGGCTTCCTTCTATGTATTTAAGGATGGAACCTATGACTAAGGGTTGCCAGTTTTTCAATATCTCGTACACCCCGTCCTTATATATCCCCATATCATGTAGTGCAGAATATATGACAGAGGTTACTTCTTGTAGGAGATCCCAACCAGGATACTTGGATCTATTCTTCAAGCTATACATAAGGGCTGCAAACCACGCGTTGACACAATCCCTGGCTGCCAGAAAATGGCTGTGTGTTATCAAATAAGCAAATTTGTCCGAGGCCCATACTACATGCAAGTTACCGTAACAAACGGCCTTACAACCAAAGAAGGCGTACTCCTGTCTATTATTTCTGTTAAAGGTGATTTGCTGCACTATTGAGGTGTAGATGCTTTTCAACGTGAATGTTTGCTTGCATATCCCTGGAACATTGGTCTTCACTTCGGTCTCTTCGATCCCGGCATAATTGAGACAGCCTAGGGATGTGGCTTGGTTCGCCACCTTGATGTGATGGGATAATCGCTGTGACACAGCTGGGTTGTCCGGGTACCCGCTGACATGTGTCAGGGCCCAGTGTAAATAGTTGTTTGAGGGCAGAAGACAGATTCCCTTTGTATCTTCTATGAGCATCTTGTGTTCTTTCTTCAGTCCTAAGGGGTTGTCCCAGTTGTCCAATAGGTACTTGATTTCTACCCTGCATAACGCCGAGGCGAGATGTCTATCTCGTCGGAAGATAGGTGCTGTTTTTTCGCGTAGGTAAACAGGATCCGAGTCTTCTTCTTCCATGGCTAGTGTGGTTAGTTTTTTATAGGATTCTTGTAAATAGATAAACAAACAAGCATTATCATTGTACTTAGGTAACTAGGTCTTAAACTATGCTCTGGTTCTGATGTTTGACATGAGGACTAGCTCTTCCACTAATTTCTCTTCTAATCTTGTTGTCCTCCTCCTTAACGCCAGAACCGCTTGACGCAACCAGAAAGCCATCCCAAGCAAAGCCAATGCTCCAAGTGCGGAACACAGCTTCAAATGAACGAGATAAGAGAGATAAGGGTATTTTGCTTCTATCTGATCTTCTAACCATGAGGGGCCTCCAGGACCCATAGGAGTGGTCAGGTCCTTATAGGAGAACTCATGAGGATGTCCTTCATCTTTGGCCCAATGCTGATAAGCCCACTCAGATGCCTTCATCTCTGCTTCCTTATATAAAGGGCCTATATCTCGGTCCGGGATCCGCTCTGTGGTTACACATGATCCGTTCTCTCCTGGTGTGATGGTCGAGAGATTGCTCCCTCTTACTACATATTGTATCGCACACACGCCGGCTGGGCTCCACGAGTAGACCCTGTTAGTGCTGGGGTCTATATACCCTTTCTTCATGCCTTTTTTTTTTTTTTTTTTGCGACAGCGACGAATCGCTGTCATCATCACCATGATTCAGTGAAGAGGTTTCACCATCTCTGTACGCAAACTCCTGAGCACCGTCCTTGACCGCAGGGTTCGCAACGAAGGGGATCGAAGTCCACAACTTTGAGAACAGCCTCTTCAAAACACGCATCATAAGCGAATTGTCGCACTTGTAACGTCTTTCCCTAATGTATTTCGTAATTATCTGCACGGACGCACTCGCATTATACCTGAGTGTGAAAGCCTTCAAGTATATAACATCGACCAAAGCGTATAGTTGCTCCGTCGGCAATGGGTCTGCTGGTCCTGAGACGTCTACACCATTGACAACAACTCTCGTGTTGATGGAGGTCATATACTCAAAAATGGCATTTGTGGAAAATTTCGCCTGAGTTTGCCGTAAAGCATAATTCAAGCCCATTTCCCACAACCTCTCGGGCACCACCATCTGCCTCCGCGTGAAATTCATCGAGAAACTTTCCTCGTCCTTTGTCCGGGATTCATACATGTAGTAGTCTACGACAAGCTTACCAACCAAATTACTCGCCGCCGGAATGTTGAATGAGATATTACCAGCGGGAGTATCACCGGTTATTTTAACTATCTTCAGAACCAAATACTCTATTATTTCAGAAATATAGAGCTGACCGATGCTGCTGACGTACTTCGACCTGACAATCGTTTCTATATAGGTTGAATATGCGTGACGGTACGACATTGAGTAATCTCCCTTGAAATAAAACTCAATTTGGTCGACATACTTATCCCCTTCGCGGATGGTCGTGGAGGATGGAATAGCAACGTAAATTTTCCGCCAACACATATTGATGAGCGGCAACTCTCCCGTTTCCACACTACTTATCAGTATTTCCGGGTCCGGGTTCTTCATGCCTTGGAGGGTATCATATTCTATGGGGATGTAATAATAACATTTATTGGTCTTTCTGATCTTCCAGGTATCCACTCTTATACAGGGCCATACCATGAGGTAGTCACCCATACACTGAGCGGAGACATCGGTTCTGTTTAGGAACAAAGATGCGGCCATTGTAGGTGATGTTAGAGAGAGCCCCTCAGAGAGCTGTAGAGGGTCTTTATCCCCTGACAAGTGTTTTCTACCTCCATCTGTAACCTTGTTATTAGGGCTGAGTTGCCGACAACTTTTGCTATAAGGGTTGGGTCTCCGTCCGGGTACTTCTTTACAGTCTCGTCTAGTGACTGCAGGAAGGCAGGGCTTCCTTCTATGTATTTAAGGATGGAACCTATGACTAAGGGTTGCCAGTTTTTCAATATCTCGTACACCCCGTCCTTATATATCCCCATATCATGTAGTGCAGAATATATGACAGAGGTTACTTCTTGTAGGAGATCCCAACCAGGATACTTGGATCTATTCTTCAAGCTATACATAAGGGCTGCAAACCACGCGTTGACACAATCCCTGGCTGCCAGAAAATGGCTGTGTGTTATCAAATAAGCAAATTTGTCCGAGGCCCATACTACATGCAAGTTACCGTAACAAACGGCCTTACAACCAAAGAAGGCGTACTCCTGTCTATTATTTCTGTTAAAGGTGATTTGCTGCACTATTGAGGTGTAGATGCTTTTCAACGTGAATGTTTGCTTGCATATCCCTGGAACATTGGTCTTCACTTCGGTCTCTTCGATCCCGGCATAATTGAGACAGCCTAGGGATGTGGCTTGGTTCGCCACCTTGATGTGATGGGATAATCGTTGTGACACAGCTGGGTTGTCCGGGTACCCGCTGACATGTGTCAGGGCCCAGTGTAAATAGTTGTTTGAGGGCAGAAGACAGATTCCCTTTGTATCTTCTATGAGCATCTTGTGTTCTTTCTTCAGTCCTAAGGGGTTGTCCCAGTTGTCCAATAGGTACTTGATTTCTACCCTGCATAACGCCGAGGCGAGATGTCTATCTCGTCGGAAGATAGGTGCTGTTTTTTCGCGTAGGTAAACAGGATCCGAGTCTTCTTCTTCCATGGCTAGTGTGGTTAGTTTTTTATAGGATTCTTGTAAATAGATAAACAAACAAGCATTATCATTGTACTTAGGTAACTAGGTCTTAAACTATGCTCTGGTTCTGATGTTTGACATGAGGACTAGCTCTTCCACTAATTTCTCTTCTAATCTTGTTGTCCTCCTCCTTAACGCCAGAACCGCTTGACGCAACCAGAAAGCCATCCCAAGCAAAGCCAATGCTCCAAGTGCGGAACACAGCTTCAAATGAACGAGATAAGAGAGATAAGGGTATTTTGCTTCTATCTGATCTTCTAACCATGAGGGGCCTCCAGGACCCATAGGAGTGGTCAGGTCCTTATAGGAGAACTCATGAGGATGTCCTTCATCTTTGGCCCAATGCTGATAAGCCCACTCAGATGCCTTCATCTCTGCTTCCTTATATAAAGGGCCTATATCTCGGTCCGGGATCCGCTCTGTGGTTACACATGATCCGTTCTCTCCTGGTGTGATGGTCGAGAGATTGCTCCCTCTTACTACATATTGTATCGCACACACGCCGGCTGGGCTCCACGAGTAGACCCTGTTAGTGCTGGGGTCTATATACCCTTTCTTCATGCCTTTTTTTTTTTTTTTTTTGCGACAGCGACGAATCGCTGTCATCATCACCATGATTCAGTGAAGAGGTTTCACCATCTCTGTACGCAAACTCCTGAGCACCGTCCTTGACCGCAGGGTTCGCAACGAAGGGGATCGAAGTCCACAACTTTGAGAACAGCCTCTTCAAAACACGCATCATAAGCGAATTGTCGCACTTGTAACGTCTTTCCCTAATGTATTTCGTAATTATCTGCACGGACGCACTCGCATTATACCTGAGTGTGAAAGCCTTCAAGTATATAACATCGACCAAAGCGTATAGTTGCTCCGTCGGCAATGGGTCTGCTGGTCCTGAGACGTCTACACCATTGACAACAACTCTCGTGTTGATGGAGGTCATATACTCAAAAATGGCATTTGTGGAAAATTTCGCCTGAGTTTGCCGTAAAGCATAATTCAAGCCCATTTCCCACAACCTCTCGGGCACCACCATCTGCCTCCGCGTGAAATTCATCGAGAAACTTTCCTCGTCCTTTGTCCGGGATTCATACATGTAGTAGTCTACGACAAGCTTACCAACCAAATTACTCGCCGCCGGAATGTTGAATGAGATATTACCAGCGGGAGTATCACCGGTTATTTTAACTATCTTCAGAACCAAATACTCTATTATTTCAGAAATATAGAGCTGACCGATGCTGCTGACGTACTTCGACCTGACAATCGTTTCTATATAGGTTGAATATGCGTGACGGTACGACATTGAGTAATCTCCCTTGAAATAAAACTCAATTTGGTCGACATACTTATCCCCTTCGCGGATGGTCGTGGAGGATGGAATAGCAACGTAAATTTTCCGCCAACACATATTGATGAGCGGCAACTCTCCCGTTTCCACACTACTTATCAGTATTTCCGGGTCCGGGTTCTTCATGCCTTGGAGGGTATCATATTCTATGGGGATGTAATAATAACATTTATTGGTCTTTCTGATCTTCCAGGTATCCACTCTTATACAGGGCCATACCATGAGGTAGTCACCCATACACTGAGCGGAGACATCGGTTCTGTTTAGGAACAAAGATGCGGCCATTGTAGGTGATGTTAGAGAGAGCCCCTCAGAGAGCTGTAGAGGGTCTTTATCCCCTGACAAGTGTTTTCTACCTCCATCTGTAACCTTGTTATTAGGGCTGAGTTGCCGACAACTTTTGCTATAAGGGTTGGGTCTCCGTCCGGGTACTTCTTTACAGTCTCGTCTAGTGACTGCAGGAAGGCAGGGCTTCCTTCTATGTATTTAAGGATGGAACCTATGACTAAGGGTTGCCAGTTTTTCAATATCTCGTACACCCCGTCCTTATATATCCCCATATCATGTAGTGCAGAATATATGACAGAGGTTACTTCTTGTAGGAGATCCCAACCAGGATACTTGGATCTATTCTTCAAGCTATACATAAGGGCTGCAAACCACGCGTTGACACAATCCCTGGCTGCCAGAAAATGGCTGTGTGTTATCAAATAAGCAAATTTGTCCGAGGCCCATACTACATGCAAGTTACCGTAACAAACGGCCTTACAACCAAAGAAGGCGTACTCCTGTCTATTATTTCTGTTAAAGGTGATTTGCTGCACTATTGAGGTGTAGATGCTTTTCAACGTGAATGTTTGCTTGCATATCCCTGGAACATTGGTCTTCACTTCGGTCTCTTCGATCCCGGCATAATTGAGACAGCCTAGGGATGTGGCTTGGTTCGCCACCTTGATGTGATGGGATAATCGTTGTGACACAGCTGGGTTGTCCGGGTACCCGCTGACATGTGTCAGGGCCCAGTGTAAATAGTTGTTTGAGGGCAGAAGACAGATTCCCTTTGTATCTTCTATGAGCATCTTGTGTTCTTTCTTCAGTCCTAAGGGGTTGTCCCAGTTGTCCAATAGGTACTTGATTTCTACCCTGCATAACGCCGAGGCGAGATGTCTATCTCGTCGGAAGATAGGTGCTGTTTTTTCGCGTAGGTAAACAGGATCCGAGTCTTCTTCTTCCATGGCTAGTTTGGTTAGTTTTTTATAGGATTCTTGTAAATAGATAAACAAACAAGCATTATCATTGTACTTAGGTAACTAGGTCTTAAACTATGCTCTGGTTCTGATGTTTGACATGAGGACTAGCTCTTCCACTAATTTCTCTTCTAATCTTGTTGTCCTCCTCCTTAACGCCAGAACCGCTTGACGCAACCAGAAAGCCATCCCAAGCAAAGCCAATGCTCCAAGTGCGGAACACAGCTTCAAATGAACGAGATAAGAGAGATAAGGGTATTTTGCTTCTATCTGATCTTCTAACCATGAGGGGCCTCCAGGACCCATAGACAACCGCAAAGTCCGAGAATTGCTTTTGCAAACTGATTTTGTACACTTAATGTCTATAAATTGCCCAGTTAAATTGTATAACGCGTTAACGGAATTATTCATAGATATATATAATGAGTGCTATGTGTTTAAAACCATTCAATGTAATATTAGTAGAAATAATAAACCTTGGATTAATTATAACTTAAAGAAAATGATGATTGAGAGGGATAAACTCTTTGAAATTTGGTGTAATGAGCCAAAGAATATGCTTAAACGACTGAGATATACTAAATATAGGAATAAATGTACCAAAGCCATAAATAAAAGTAAGAATAAATATGACAAAACATGTATAATAGAGTGTAATAAAAATATAAAGAAAATATGGGAAAGGATACATATATTAATGGGGAAAGAGAAAAAAAGCTTGGATGACATGATACACTCAAATATGCAATGCATGGGTGATGCTGATGACTATTGTATATCTAATAAGTTCGCCTCTACTTTTACAAACGAAATCAAGGATATAAAACATGAATGTAATGATAAGTGGCTTGATCGGGATAACTATGTCAAAAAAATAGATATGTGTATGAGATGGCAACCCGTCAAGAGTCATCAAGTAAAAAATATAATCAAGAACATGAATGTAAATAAATCTCCGGGTAGCGATCTAGTACGCATGTCTGATATAAAATATGTCATAAATAAAATAAGTCCTGTATTTGCCAAGTTAGTCAACCTATCAGTTAAACACCATACATTTCCTAATAAACTAAAAGAAGCCATAATTCGTCCTATTTACAAAAAAGGCAACCGTAAATCTTTTTCTAACTATAGACCTATCGCGATATTATCTAGCATTGACAAAATTATGGAAAAATGTATAATTGACCAGCTTAGTACCTTTTTTAACAAACACGATGTCTTAAATCCCCGCCAACATGGTTTTCAAAAGGGAAAAAGTACCGCAACTTTATTGTCAAGGTTTACAGACGAAATTAATAGCTACCTTAATGTTAAAAAAATTGTGTTGGCTGTATTTTTTGACTTCAAAAAGGCGTTCGATACTCTAGAGTCGAGTACCTTATTGAAGGCTATGTACGAGTGTGGAGTGGGCGAGCCGTTGAACGAATGGTTCCGCGATTATCTCACTTCACGCTCGTTCAAAGTAAGAGTTGGGAGCACATATAGTCGTGAGTGTACAGTGGACTGCGGGGTGCCACAGGGCTCCGGTTGTGGTCCTGTCTGCTACCTGATGCACGTCAACAGCTTGTGTGGAGTGCTGCAGCACTGCTCAGCACACATGTTCGCTGATGACCTCTGTGCTATGCGTGCAGGTACGGACCTTGAAGAAACGTTCCGCCTTGTACAGCAAGACATTGACGCGGTGGTTAAGTGGTCTCACGACAATGGGATAGTTCTTAACGCTGACAAAACAAAGTTCTTGTTAATTCACTCCCCTTATCTACCATTAAATAATATTCATCCGTACTTATATGCTCATACCTATCCTTGCTTCCATCAAAATAAGTGTAACTGCGCCTGTGAACCTATAGAAAAAGTTAAATGTATCACTTATCTCGGAATGAAAGTAGATGAACATTTTTCCTGGTCATGCCATGTCAACTTTATTTATGAAAAACTTAGAGTTTTGTTAGGTAAATTTTATCATTTAAGATTCAGAGTTCCTATTAGCACACTAAGATGTTTGTATATGTCGTTGGTGGACTCCATACTGAGTTATGCTCTCGACAGCTTTGGACTCACAACTAAGACCAACATCGATAAATTAGAAGCCATACAAATTAGATTTTTAAAATTACTTGTTAACGAAAAAATTAAACTCAAATGTAAAGGTAACTATCGACAACTCTTTAAAATCTGTAGAATGTTACCGGTAAGCATGAAACATAAGTATCTACTTGCATCTAATAACCATGGCTGTCTCGTTCATAACTCAGCGTATTCCTCATTAAAACCCATTGATCATACCTATAACACCAAGGCTATGGCGACTGGTAAACTATTCGTCCCGAGGATAAATAATTACTATGGAGACAGAACTCTCAAAAAGCGTATCCCATACCTACTCAATAGTTTGCCTGAAGCTATTAGGCGTGAAAAAAATAAGAATAAATTCAAGAGACTATTAAAAAAGCATTATTTAGATCTACTTATATAATATTATAAATGTATGTTTAGTATACTTCACAGATTTTTTTTTTTTTGGACTGCATAATACTGTTATTTAATTTTTATGTTAGTGAATGCCTATCTTAGAGACTGCCGTTCCCACAGTCAAACTGTTACTCCAGTTTTGTGGGGCAATGCCTAATTGTTAGTTTTTAAAAAATTGTACTTATTAAATAAATAAATAAAATAAATAATAGGAGTGGTCAGGTCCTTATAGGAGAACTCATGAGGATGTCCTTCATCTTTGGCCCAATGCTGATAAGCCCACTCAGATGCCTTCATCTCTGCTTCCTTATATAAAGGGCCTATATCTCGGTCCGGGATCCGCTCTGTGGTTACACATGATCCGTTCTCTCCTGGTGTGATGGTCGAGAGATTGCTCCCTCTTACTACATATTGTATCGCACACACGCCGGCTGGGCTCCACGAGTAGACCCTGTTAGTGCTGGGGTCTATATACCCTTTCTTCATGCCTTTTTTTTTTTGCGACAGCGACGAATCGCTGTCATCATCACCATGATTCAGTGAAGAGGTTTCACCATCTCTGTACGCAAACTCCTGAGCACCGTCCTTGACCGCAGGGTTCGCAACGAAGGGGATCGAAGTCCACAACTTTGAGAACAGCCTCTTCAAAACACGCATCATAAGCGAATTGTCGCACTTGTAACGTCTTTCCCTAATGTATTTCGTAATTATCTGCACGGACGCACTCGCATTATACCTGAGTGTGAAAGCCTTCAAGTATATAACATCGACCAAAGCGTATAGTTGCTCCGTCGGCAATGGGTCTGCTGGTCCTGAGACGTCTACACCATTGACAACAACTCTCGTGTTGATGGAGGTCATATACTCAAAAATGGCATTTGTGGAAAATTTCGCCTGAGTTTGCCGTAAAGCATAATTCAAGCCCATTTCCCACAACCTCTCGGGCACCACCATCTGCCTCCGCGTGAAATTCATCGAGAAACTTTCCTCGTCCTTTGTCCGGGATTCATACATGTAGTAGTCTACGACAAGCTTACCAACCAAATTACTCGCCGCCGGAATGTTGAATGAGATATTACCAGCGGGAGTATCACCGGTTATTTTAACTATCTTCAGAACCAAATACTCTATTATTTCAGAAATATAGAGCTGACCGATGCTGCTGACGTACTTCGACCTGACAATCGTTTCTATATAGGTTGAATATGCGTGACGGTACGACATTGAGTAATCTCCTTTGAAATAAAACTCAATTTGGTCGACATACTTATCCCCTTCGCGGATGGTCGTGGAGGATGGAATAGCAACGTAAATTTTCCGCCAACACATATTGATGAGCGGCAACTCTCCCGTTTCCACACTACTTATCAGTATTTCCGGGTCCGGGTTCTTCATGCCTTGGAGGGTATCATATTCTATGGGGATGTAATAATAACATTTATTGGTCTTTCTGATCTTCCAGGTATCCACTCTTATACAGGGCCATACCATGAGGTAGTCACCCATACACTGAGCGGAGACATCGGTTCTGTTTAGGAACAAAGATGCGGCCATTGTAGGTGATGTTAGAGAGAGCCCCTCAGAGAGCTGTAGAGGGTCTTTATCCCCTGACAAGTGTTTTCTACCTCCATCTGTAACCTTGTTATTAGGGCTGAGTTGCCGACAACTTTTGCTATAAGGGTTGGGTCTCCGTCCGGGTACTTCTTTACAGTCTCGTCTAGTGACTGCAGGAAGGCAGGGCTTCCTTCTATGTATTTAAGGATGGAACCTATGACTAAGGGTTGCCAGTTTTTCAATATCTCGTACACCCCGTCCTTATATATCCCCATATCATGTAGTGCAGAATATATGACAGAGGTTACTTCTTGTAGGAGATCCCAACCAGGATACTTGGATCTATTCTTCAAGCTATACATAAGGGCTGCAAACCACGCGTTGACACAATCCCTGGCTGCCAGAAAATGGCTGTGTGTTATCAAATAAGCAAATTTGTCCGAGGCCCATACTACATGCAAGTTACCGTAACAAACGGCCTTACAACCAAAGAAGGCGTACTCCTGTCTATTATTTCTGTTAAAGGTGATTTGCTGCACTATTGAGGTGTAGATGCTTTTCAACGTGAATGTTTGCTTGCATATCCCTGGAACATTGGTCTTCACTTCGGTCTCTTCGATCCCGGCATAATTGAGACAGCCTAGGGATGTGGCTTGGTTCGCCACCTTGATGTGATGGGATAATCGTTGTGACACAGCTGGGTTGTCCGGGTACCCGCTGACATGTGTCAGGGCCCAGTGTAAATAGTTGTTTGAGGGCAGAAGACAGATTCCCTTTGTATCTTCTATGAGCATCTTGTGTTCTTTCTTCAGTCCTAAGGGGTTGTCCCAGTTGTCCAATAGGTACTTGATTTCTACCCTGCATAACGCCGAGGCGAGATGTCTATCTCGTCGGAAGATAGGTGCTGTTTTTTCGCGTAGGTAAACAGGATCCGAGTCTTCTTCTTCCATGGCTAGTGTGGTTAGTTTTTTATAGGATTCTTGTAAATAGATAAACAAACAAGCATTATCATTGTACTTAGGTAACTAGGTCTTAAACTATGCTCTGGTTCTGATGTTTGACATGAGGACTAGCTCTTCCACTAATTTCTCTTCTAATCTTGTTGTCCTCCTCCTTAACGCCAGAACCGCTTGACGCAACCAGAAAGCCATCCCAAGCAAAGCCAATGCTCCAAGTGCGGAACACAGCTTCAAATGAACGAGATAAGAGAGATAAGGGTATTTTGCTTCTATCTGATCTTCTAACCATGAGGGGCCTCCAGGACCCATAGGAGTGGTCAGGTCCTTATAGGAGAACTCATGAGGATGTCCTTCATCTTTGGCCCAATGCTGATAAGCCCACTCAGATGCCTTCATCTCTGCTTCCTTATATAAAGGGCCTATATCTCGGTCCGGGATCCGCTCTGTGGTTACACATGATCCGTTCTCTCCTGGTGTGATGGTCGAGAGATTGCTCCCTCTTACTACATATTGTATCGCACACACGCCGGCTGGGCTCCACGAGTAGACCCTGTTAGTGCTGGGGTCTATATACCCTTTCTTCATGCCTTTTTTTTTTTTTTTTTTGCGACAGCGACGAATCGCTGTCATCATCACCATGATTCAGTGAAGAGGTTTCACCATCTCTGTACGCAAACTCCTGAGCACCGTCCTTGACCGCAGGGTTCGCAACGAAGGGGATCGAAGTCCACAACTTTGAGAACAGCCTCTTCAAAACACGCATCATAAGCGAATTGTCGCACTTGTAACGTCTTTCCCTAATGTATTTCGTAATTATCTGCACGGACGCACTCGCATTATACCTGAGTGTGAAAGCCTTCAAGTATATAACATCGACCAAAGCGTATAGTTGCTCCGTCGGCAATGGGTCTGCTGGTCCTGAGACGTCTACACCATTGACAACAACTCTCGTGTTGATGGAGGTCATATACTCAAAAATGGCATTTGTGGAAAATTTCGCCTGAGTTTGCCGTAAAGCATAATTCAAGCCCATTTCCCACAACCTCTCGGGCACCACCATCTGCCTCCGCGTGAAATTCATCGAGAAACTTTCCTCGTCCTTTGTCCGGGATTCATACATGTAGTAGTCTACGACAAGCTTACCAACCAAATTACTCGCCGCCGGAATGTTGAATGAGATATTACCAGCGGGAGTATCACCGGTTATTTTAACTATCTTCAGAACCAAATACTCTATTATTTCAGAAATATAGAGCTGACCGATGCTGCTGACGTACTTCGACCTGACAATCGTTTCTATATAGGTTGAATATGCGTGACGGTACGACATTGAGTAATCTCCCTTGAAATAAAACTCAATTTGGTCGACATACTTATCCCCTTCGCGGATGGTCGTGGAGGATGGAATAGCAACGTAAATTTTCCGCCAACACATATTGATGAGCGGCAACTCTCCCGTTTCCACACTACTTATCAGTATTTCCGGGTCCGGGTTCTTCATGCCTTGGAGGGTATCATATTCTATGGGGATGTAATAATAACATTTATTGGTCTTTCTGATCTTCCAGGTATCCACTCTTATACAGGGCCATACCATGAGGTAGTCACCCATACACTGAGCGGAGACATCGGTTCTGTTTAGGAACAAAGATGCGGCCATTGTAGGTGATGTTAGAGAGAGCCCCTCAGAGAGCTGTAGAGGGTCTTTATCCCCTGACAAGTGTTTTCTACCTCCATCTGTAACCTTGTTATTAGGGCTGAGTTGCCGACAACTTTTGCTATAAGGGTTGGGTCTCCGTCCGGGTACTTCTTTACAGTCTCGTCTAGTGACTGCAGGAAGGCAGGGCTTCCTTCTATGTATTTAAGGATGGAACCTATGACTAAGGGTTGCCAGTTTTTCAATATCTCGTACACCCCGTCCTTATATATCCCCATATCATGTAGTGCAGAATATATGACAGAGGTTACTTCTTGTAGGAGATCCCAACCAGGATACTTGGATCTATTCTTCAAGCTATACATAAGGGCTGCAAACCACGCGTTGACACAATCCCTGGCTGCCAGAAAATGGCTGTGTGTTATCAAATAAGCAAATTTGTCCGAGGCCCATACTACATGCAAGTTACCGTAACAAACGGCCTTACAACCAAAGAAGGCGTACTCCTGTCTATTATTTCTGTTAAAGGTGATTTGCTGCACTATTGAGGTGTAGATGCTTTTCAACGTGAATGTTTGCTTGCATATCCCTGGAACATTGGTCTTCACTTCGGTCTCTTCGATCCCGGCATAATTGAGACAGCCTAGGGATGTGGCTTGGTTCGCCACCTTGATGTGATGGGATAATCGTTGTGACACAGCTGGGTTGTCCGGGTACCCGCTGACATGTGTCAGGGCCCAGTGTAAATAGTTGTTTGAGGGCAGAAGACAGATTCCCTTTGTATCTTCTATGAGCATCTTGTGTTCTTTCTTCAGTCCTAAGGGGTTGTCCCAGTTGTCCAATAGGTACTTGATTTCTACCGTGCATAACGCCGAGGCGAGATGTCTATCTCGTCGGAAGATAGGTGCTGTTTTCTCGCGTAGGTAAACAGGATCCGAGTCTTCTTCTTCCATGGCTAGTGTGGTTAGTTTTTTATAGGATTCTTGTAAATAGATAAACAAACAAGCATTATCATTGTACTTAGGTAACTAGGTCTTAAACTATGCTCTGGTTCTGATGTTTGACATGAGGACTAGCTCTTCCACTAATTTCTCTTCTAATCTTGTTGTCCTCCTCCTTAACGCCAGAACCGCTTGACGCAACCAGAAAGCCATCCCAAGCAAAGCCAATGCTCCAAGTGCGGAACACAGCTTCAAATGAACGAGATAAGAGAGATAAGGGTATTTTGCTTCTATCTGATCTTCTAACCATGAGGGGCCTCCAGGACCCATAGGAGTGGTCAGGTCCTTATAGGAGAACTCATGAGGATGTCCTTCATCTTTGGCCCAATGCTGATAAGCCCACTCAGATGCCTTCATCTCTGCTTCCTTATATAAAGGGCCTATATCTCGGTCCGGGATCCGCTCTGTGGTTACACATGATCCGTTCTCTCCTGGTGTGATGGTCGAGAGATTGCTCCCTCTTACTACATATTGTATCGCACACACGCCGGCTGGGCTCCACGAGTAGACCCTGTTAGTGCTGGGGTCTATATACCCTTTCTTCATGCCTTTTTTTTTTTTTTTTTGCGACAGCGACGAATCGCTGTCATCATCACCATGATTCAGTGAAGAGGTTTCACCATCTCTGTACGCAAACTCCTGAGCACCGTCCTTGACCGCAGGGTTCGCAACGAAGGGGATCGAAGTCCACAACTTTGAGAACAGCCTCTTCAAAACACGCATCATAAGCGAATTGTCGCACTTGTAACGTCTTTCCCTAATGTATTTCGTAATTATCTGCACGGACGCACTCGCATTATACCTGAGTGTGAAAGCCTTCAAGTATATAACATCGACCAAAGCGTATAGTTGCTCCGTCGGCAATGGGTCTGCTGGTCCTGAGACGTCTACACCATTGACAACAACTCTCGTGTTGATGGAGGTCATATACTCAAAAATGGCATTTGTGGAAAATTTCGCCTGAGTTTGCCGTAAAGCATAATTCAAGCCCATTTCCCACAACCTCTCGGGCACCACCATCTGCCTCCGCGTGAAATTCATCGAGAAACTTTCCTCGTCCTTTGTCCGGGATTCATACATGTAGTAGTCTACGACAAGCTTACCAACCAAATTACTCGCCGCCGGAATGTTGAATGAGATATTACCAGCGGGAGTATCACCGGTTATTTTAACTATCTTCAGAACCAAATACTCTATTATTTCAGAAATATAGAGCTGACCGATGCTGCTGACGTACTTCGACCTGACAATCGTTTCTATATAGGTTGAATATGCGTGACGGTACGACATTGAGTAATCTCCCTTGAAATAAAACTCAATTTGGTCGACATACTTATCCCCTTCGCGGATGGTCGTGGAGGATGGAATAGCAACGTAAATTTTCCGCCAACACATATTGATGAGCGGCAACTCTCCCGTTTCCACACTACTTATCAGTATTTCCGGGTCCGGGTTCTTCATGCCTTGGAGGGTATCATATTCTATGGGGATGTAATAATAACATTTATTGGTCTTTCTGATCTTCCAGGTATCCACTCTTATACAGGGCCATACCATGAGGTAGTCACCCATACACTGAGCGGAGACATCGGTTCTGTTTAGGAACAAAGATGCGGCCATTGTAGGTGATGTTAGAGAGAGCCCCTCAGAGAGCTGTAGAGGGTCTTTATCCCCTGACAAGTGTTTTCTACCTCCATCTGTAACCTTGTTATTAGGGCTGAGTTGCCGACAACTTTTGCTATAAGGGTTGGGTCTCCGTCCGGGTACTTCTTTACAGTCTCGTCTAGTGACTGCAGGAAGGCAGGGCTTCCTTCTATGTATTTAAGGATGGAACCTATGACTAAGGGTTGCCAGTTTTTCAATATCTCGTACACCCCGTCCTTATATATCCCCATATCATGTAGTGCAGAATATATGACAGAGGTTACTTCTTGTAGGAGATCCCAACCAGGATACTTGGATCTATTCTTCAAGCTATACATAAGGGCTGCAAACCACGCGTTGACACAATCCCTGGCTGCCAGAAAATGGCTGTGTGTTATCAAATAAGCAAATTTGTCCGAGGCCCATACTACATGCAAGTTACCGTAACAAACGGCCTTACAACCAAAGAAGGCGTACTCCTGTCTATTATTTCTGTTAAAGGTGATTTGCTGCACTATTGAGGTGTAGATGCTTTTCAACGTGAATGTTTGCTTGCATATCCCTGGAACATTGGTCTTCACTTCGGTCTCTTCGATCCCGGCATAATTGAGACAGCCTAGGGATGTGGCTTGGTTCGCCACCTTGATGTGATGGGATAATCGTTGTGACACAGCTGGGTTGTCCGGGTACCCGCTGACATGTGTCAGGGCCCAGTGTAAATAGTTGTTTGAGGGCAGAAGACAGATTCCCTTTGTATCTTCTATGAGCATCTTGTGTTCTTTCTTCAGTCCTAAGGGGTTGTCCCAGTTGTCCAATAGGTACTTGATTTCTACCCTGCATAACGCCGAGGCGAGATGTCTATCTCGTCGGAAGATAGGTGCTGTTTTTTCGCGTAGGTAAACAGGATCCGAGTCTTCTTCTTCCATGGCTAGTGTGGTTAGTTTTTTATAGGATTCTTGTAAATAGATAAACAAACAAGCATTATCATTGTACTTAGGTAACTAGGTCTTAAACTATGCTCTGGTTCTGATGTTTGACATGAGGACTAGCTCTTCCACTAATTTCTCTTCTAATCTTGTTGTCCTCCTCCTTAACGCCAGAACCGCTTGACGCAACCAGAAAGCCATCCCAAGCAAAGCCAATGCTCCAAGTGCGGAACACAGCTTCAAATGAACGAGATAAGAGAGATAAGGGTATTTTGCTTCTATCTGATCTTCTAACCATGAGGGGCCTCCAGGACCCATAGGAGTGGTCAGGTCCTTATAGGAGAACTCATGAGGATGTCCTTCATCTTTGGCCCAATGCTGATAAGCCCACTCAGATGCCTTCATCTCTGCTTCCTTATATAAAGGGCCTATATCTCGGTCCGGGATCCGCTCTGTGGTTACACATGATCCGTTCTCTCCTGGTGTGATGGTCGAGAGATTGCTCCCTCTTACTACATATTGTATCGCACACACGCCGGCTGGGCTCCACGAGTAGACCCTGTTAGTGCTGGGGTCTATATACCCTTTCTTCATGCCTTTTTTTTTTTTTTTTTTGCGACAGCGACGAATCGCTGTCATCATCACCATGATTCAGTGAAGAGGTTTCACCATCTCTGTACGCAAACTCCTGAGCACCGTCCTTGACCGCAGGGTTCGCAACGAAGGGGATCGAAGTCCACAACTTTGAGAACAGCCTCTTCAAAACACGCATCATAAGCGAATTGTCGCACTTGTAACGTCTTTCCCTAATGTATTTCGTAATTATCTGCACGGACGCACTCGCATTATACCTGAGTGTGAAAGCCTTCAAGTATATAACATCGACCAAAGCGTATAGTTGCTCCGTCGGCAATGGGTCTGCTGGTCCTGAGACGTCTACACCATTGACAACAACTCTCGTGTTGATGGAGGTCATATACTCAAAAATGGCATTTGTGGAAAATTTCGCCTGAGTTTGCCGTAAAGCATAATTCAAGCCCATTTCCCACAACCTCTCGGGCACCACCATCTGCCTCCGCGTGAAATTCATCGAGAAACTTTCCTCGTCCTTTGTCCGGGATTCATACATGTAGTAGTCTACGACAAGCTTACCAACCAAATTACTCGCCGCCGGAATGTTGAATGAGATATTACCAGCGGGAGTATCACCGGTTATTTTAACTATCTTCAGAACCAAATACTCTATTATTTCAGAAATATAGAGCTGACCGATGCTGCTGACGTACTTCGACCTGACAATCGTTTCTATATAGGTTGAATATGCGTGACGGTACGACATTGAGTAATCTCCCTTGAAATAAAACTCAATTTGGTCGACATACTTATCCCCTTCGCGGATGGTCGTGGAGGATGGAATAGCAACGTAAATTTTCCGCCAACACATATTGATGAGCGGCAACTCTCCCGTTTCCACACTACTTATCAGTATTTCCGGGTCCGGGTTCTTCATGCCTTGGAGGGTATCATATTCTATGGGGATGTAATAATAACATTTATTGGTCTTTCTGATCTTCCAGGTATCCACTCTTATACAGGGCCATACCATGAGGTAGTCACCCATACACTGAGCGGAGACATCGGTTCTGTTTAGGAACAAAGATGCGGCCATTGTAGGTGATGTTAGAGAGAGCCCCTCAGAGAGCTGTAGAGGGTCTTTATCCCCTGACAAGTGTTTTCTACCTCCATCTGTAACCTTGTTATTAGGGCTGAGTTGCCGACAACTTTTGCTATAAGGGTTGGGTCTCCGTCCGGGTACTTCTTTACAGTCTCGTCTAGTGACTGCAGGAAGGCAGGGCTTCCTTCTATGTATTTAAGGATGGAACCTATGACTAAGGGTTGCCAGTTTTTCAATATCTCGTACACCCCGTCCTTATATATCCCCATATCATGTAGTGCAGAATATATGACAGAGGTTACTTCTTGTAGGAGATCCCAACCAGGATACTTGGATCTATTCTTCAAGCTATACATAAGGGCTGCAAACCACGCGTTGACACAATCCCTGGCTGCCAGAAAATGGCTGTGTGTTATCAAATAAGCAAATTTGTCCGAGGCCCATACTACATGCAAGTTACCGTAACAAACGGCCTTACAACCAAAGAAGGCGTACTCCTGTCTATTATTTCTGTTAAAGGTGATTTGCTGCACTATTGAGGTGTAGATGCTTTTCAACGTGAATGTTTGCTTGCATATCCCTGGAACATTGGTCTTCACTTCGGTCTCTTCGATCCCGGCATAATTGAGACAGCCTAGGGATGTGGCTTGGTTCGCCACCTTGATGTGATGGGATAATCGTTGTGACACAGCTGGGTTGTCCGGGTACCCGCTGACATGTGTCAGGGCCCAGTGTAAATAGTTGTTTGAGGGCAGAAGACAGATTCCCTTTGTATCTTCTATGAGCATCTTGTGTTCTTTCTTCAGTCCTAAGGGGTTGTCCCAGTTGTCCAATAGGTACTTGATTTCTACCCTGCATAACGCCGAGGCGAGATGTCTATCTCGTCGGAAGATAGGTGCTGTTTTTTCGCGTAGGTAAACAGGATCCGAGTCTTCTTCTTCCATGGCTAGTGTGGTTAGTTTTTTATAGGATTCTTGTAAATAGATAAACAAACAAGCATTATCATTGTACTTAGGTAACTAGGTCTTAAACTATGCTCTGGTTCTGATGTTTGACATGAGGACTAGCTCTTCCACTAATTTCTCTTCTAATCTTGTTGTCCTCCTCCTTAACGCCAGAACCGCTTGACGCAACCAGAAAGCCATCCCAAGCAAAGCCAATGCTCCAAGTGCGGAACACAGCTTCAAATGAACGAGATAAGAGAGATAAGGGTATTTTGCTTCTATCTGATCTTCTAACCATGAGGGGCCTCCAGGACCCATAGGAGTGGTCAGGTCCTTATAGGAGAACTCATGAGGATGTCCTTCATCTTTGGCCCAATGCTGATAAGCCCACTCAGATGCCTTCATCTCTGCTTCCTTATATAAAGGGCCTATATCTCGGTCCGGGATCCGCTCTGTGGTTACACATGATCCGTTCTCTCCTGGTGTGATGGTCGAGAGATTGCTCCCTCTTACTACATATTGTATCGCACACACGCCGGCTGGGCTCCACGAGTAGACCCTGTTAGTGCTGGGGTCTATATACCCTTTCTTCATGCCTTTTTTTTTTTTTTTTTTGCGACAGCGACGAATCGCTGTCATCATCACCATGATTCAGTGAAGAGGTTTCACCATCTCTGTACGCAAACTCCTGAGCACCGTCCTTGACCGCAGGGTTCGCAACGAAGGGGATCGAAGTCCACAACTTTGAGAACAGCCTCTTCAAAACACGCATCATAAGCGAATTGTCGCACTTGTAACGTCTTTCCCTAATGTATTTCGTAATTATCTGCACGGACGCACTCGCATTATACCTGAGTGTGAAAGCCTTCAAGTATATAACATCGACCAAAGCGTATAGTTGCTCCGTCGGCAATGGGTCTGCTGGTCCTGAGACGTCTACACCATTGACAACAACTCTCGTGTTGATGGAGGTCATATACTCAAAAATGGCATTTGTGGAAAATTTCGCCTGAGTTTGCCGTAAAGCATAATTCAAGCCCATTTCCCACAACCTCTCGGGCACCACCATCTGCCTCCGCGTGAAATTCATCGAGAAACTTTCCTCGTCCTTTGTCCGGGATTCATACATGTAGTAGTCTACGACAAGCTTACCAACCAAATTACTCGCCGCCGGAATGTTGAATGAGATATTACCAGCGGGAGTATCACCGGTTATTTTAACTATCTTCAGAACCAAATACTCTATTATTTCAGAAATATAGAGCTGACCGATGCTGCTGACGTACTTCGACCTGACAATCGTTTCTATATAGGTTGAATATGCGTGACGGTACGACATTGAGTAATCTCCCTTGAAATAAAACTCAATTTGGTCGACATACTTATCCCCTTCGCGGATGGTCGTGGAGGATGGAATGGCAACGTAAATTTTCCGCCAACACATATTGATGAGCGGCAACTCTCCCGTTTCCACACTACTTATCAGTATTTCCGGGTCCGGGTTCTTCATGCCTTGGAGGGTATCATATTCTATGGGGATGTAATAATAACATTTATTGGTCTTTCTGATCTTCCAGGTATCCACTCTTATACAGGGCCATACCATGAGGTAGTCACCCATACACTGAGCGGAGACATCGGTTCTGTTTAGGAACAAAGATGCGGCCATTGTAGGTGATGTTAGAGAGAGCCCCTCAGAGAGCTGTAGAGGGTCTTTATCCCCTGACAAGTGTTTTCTACCTCCATCTGTAACCTTGTTATTAGGGCTGAGTTGCCGACAACTTTTGCTATAAGGGTTGGGTCTCCGTCCGGGTACTTCTTTACAGTCTCGTCTAGTGACTGCAGGAAGGCAGGGCTTCCTTCTATGTATTTAAGGATGGAACCTATGACTAAGGGTTGCCAGTTTTTCAATATCTCGTACACCCCGTCCTTATATATCCCCATATCATGTAGTGCAGAATATATGACAGAGGTTACTTCTTGTAGGAGATCCCAACCAGGATACTTGGATCTATTCTTCAAGCTATACATAAGGGCTGCAAACCACGCGTTGACACAATCCCTGGCTGCCAGAAAATGGCTGTGTGTTATCAAATAAGCAAATTTGTCCGAGGCCCATACTACATGCAAGTTACCGTAACAAACGGCCTTACAACCAAAGAAGGCGTACTCCTGTCTATTATTTCTGTTAAAGGTGATTTGCTGCACTATTGAGGTGTAGATGCTTTTCAACGTGAATGTTTGCTTGCATATCCCTGGAACATTGGTCTTCACTTCGGTCTCTTCGATCCCGGCATAATTGAGACAGCCTAGGGATGTGGCTTGGTTCGCCACCTTGATGTGATGGGATAATCGTTGTGACACAGCTGGGTTGTCCGGGTACCCGCTGACATGTGTCAGGGCCCAGTGTAAATAGTTGTTTGAGGGCAGAAGACAGATTCCCTTTGTATCTTCTATGAGCATCTTGTGTTCTTTCTTCAGTCCTAAGGGGTTGTCCCAGTTGTCCAATAGGTACTTGATTTCTACCCTGCATAACGCCGAGGCGAGATGTCTATCTCGTCGGAAGATAGGTGCTGTTTTTTCGCGTAGGTAAACAGGATCCGAGTCTTCTTCTTCCATGGCTAGTGTGGTTAGTTTTTTATAGGATTCTTGTAAATAGATAAACAAACAAGCATTATCATTGTACTTAGGTAACTAGGTCTTAAACTATGCTCTGGTTCTGATGTTTGACATGAGGACTAGCTCTTCCACTAATTTCTCTTCTAATCTTGTTGTCCTCCTCCTTAACGCCAGAACCGCTTGACGCAACCAGAAAGCCATCCCAAGCAAAGCCAATGCTCCAAGTGCGGAACACAGCTTCAAATGAACGAGATAAGAGAGATAAGGGTATTTTGCTTCTATCTGATCTTCTAACCATGAGGGGCCTCCAGGACCCATAGGAGTGGTCAGGTCCTTATAGGAGAACTCATGAGGATGTCCTTCATCTTTGGCCCAATGCTGATAAGCCCACTCAGATGCCTTCATCTCTGCTTCCTTATATAAAGGGCCTATATCTCGGTCCGGGATCCGCTCTGTGGTTACACATGATCCGTTCTCTCCTGGTGTGATGGTCGAGAGATTGCTCCCTCTTACTACATATTGTATCGCACACACGCCGGCTGGGCTCCACGAGTAGACCCTGTTAGTGCTGGGGTCTATATACCCTTTCTTCATGCCTTTTTTTTTTTTTTTTTTGCGACAGCGACGAATCGCTGTCATCATCACCATGATTCAGTGAAGAGGTTTCACCATCTCTGTACGCAAACTCCTGAGCACCGTCCTTGACCGCAGGGTTCGCAACGAAGGGGATCGAAGTCCACAACTTTGAGAACAGCCTCTTCAAAACACGCATCATAAGCGAATTGTCGCACTTGTAACGTCTTTCCCTAATGTATTTCGTAATTATCTGCACGGACGCACTCGCATTATACCTGAGTGTGAAAGCCTTCAAGTATATAACATCGACCAAAGCGTATAGTTGCTCCGTCGGCAATGGGTCTGCTGGTCCTGAGACGTCTACACCATTGACAACAACTCTCGTGTTGATGGAGGTCATATACTCAAAAATGGCATTTGTGGAAAATTTCGCCTGAGTTTGCCGTAAAGCATAATTCAAGCCCATTTCCCACAACCTCTCGGGCACCACCATCTGCCTCCGCGTGAAATTCATCGAGAAACTTTCCTCGTCCTTTGTCCGGGATTCATACATGTAGTAGTCTACGACAAGCTTACCAACCAAATTACTCGCCGCCGGAATGTTGAATGAGATATTACCAGCGGGAGTATCACCGGTTATTTTAACTATCTTCAGAACCAAATACTCTATTATTTCAGAAATATAGAGCTGACCGATGCTGCTGACGTACTTCGACCTGACAATCGTTTCTATATAGGTTGAATATGCGTGACGGTACGACATTGAGTAATCTCCCTTGAAATAAAACTCAATTTGGTCGACATACTTATCCCCTTCGCGGATGGTCGTGGAGGATGGAATAGCAACGTAAATTTTCCGCCAACACATATTGATGAGCGGCAACTCTCCCGTTTCCACACTACTTATCAGTATTTCCGGGTCCGGGTTCTTCATGCCTTGGAGGGTATCATATTCTATGGGGATGTAATAATAACATTTATTGGTCTTTCTGATCTTCCAGGTATCCACTCTTATACAGGGCCATACCATGAGGTAGTCACCCATACACTGAGCGGAGACATCGGTTCTGTTTAAGAACAAAGATGCGGCCATTGTAGGTGATGTTAGAGAGAGCCCCTCAGAGAGCTGTAGAGGGTCTTTATCCCCTGACAAGTGTTTTCTACCTCCATCTGTAACCTTGTTATTAGGGCTGAGTTGCCGACAACTTTTGCTATAAGGGTTGGGTCTCCGTCCGGGTACTTCTTTACAGTCTCGTCTAGTGACTGCAGGAAGGCAGGGCTTCCTTCTATGTATTTAAGGATGGAACCTATGACTAAGGGTTGCCAGTTTTTCAATATCTCGTACACCCCGTCCTTATATATCCCCATATCATGTAGTGCAGAATATATGACAGAGGTTACTTCTTGTAGGAGATCCCAACCAGGATACTTGGATCTATTCTTCAAGCTATACATAAGGGCTGCAAACCACGCGTTGACACAATCCCTGGCTGCCAGAAAATGGCTGTGTGTTATCAAATAAGCAAATTTGTCCGAGGCCCATACTACATGCAAGTTACCGTAACAAACGGCCTTACAACCAAAGAAGGCGTACTCCTGTCTATTATTTCTGTTAAAGGTGATTTGCTGCACTATTGAGGTGTAGATGCTTTTCAACGTGAATGTTTGCTTGCATATCCCTGGAACATTGGTCTTCACTTCGGTCTCTTCGATCCCGGCATAATTGAGACAGCCTAGGGATGTGGCTTGGTTCGCCACCTTGATGTGATGGGATAATCGTTGTGACACAGCTGGGTTGTCCGGGTACCCGCTGACATGTGTCAGGGCCCAGTGTAAATAGTTGTTTGAGGGCAGAAGACAGATTCCCTTTGTATCTTCTATGAGCATCTTGTGTTCTTTCTTCAGTCCTAAGGGGTTGTCCCAGTTGTCCAATAGGTACTTGATTTCTACCCTGCATAACGCCGAGGCGAGATGTCTATCTCGTCGGAAGATAGGTGCTGTTTTTTCGCGTAGGTAAACAGGATCCGAGTCTTCTTCTTCCATGGCTAGTGTGGTTAGTTTTTTATAGGATTCTTGTAAATAGATAAACAAACAAGCATTATCATTGTACTTAGGTAACTAGGTCTTAAACTATGCTCTGGTTCTGATGTTTGACATGAGGACTAGCTCTTCCACTAATTTCTCTTCTAATCTTGTTGTCCTCCTCCTTAACGCCAGAACCGCTTGACGCAACCAGAAAGCCATCCCAAGCAAAGCCAATGCTCCAAGTGCGGAACACAGCTTCAAATGAACGAGATAAGAGAGATAAGGGTATTTTGCTTCTATCTGATCTTCTAACCATGAGGGGCCTCCAGGACCCATAGGAGTGGTCAGGTCCTTATAGGAGAACTCATGAGGATGTCCTTCATCTTTGGCCCAATGCTGATAAGCCCACTCAGATGCCTTCATCTCTGCTTCCTTATATAAAGGGCCTATATCTCGGTCCGGGATCCGCTCTGTGGTTACACATGATCCGTTCTCTCCTGGTGTGATGGTCGAGAGATTGCTCCCTCTTACTACATATTGTATCGCACACACGCCGGCTGGGCTCCACGAGTAGACCCTGTTAGTGCTGGGGTCTATATACCCTTTCTTCATGCCTTTTTTTTTTTTTTTTTTGCGACAGCGACGAATCGCTGTCATCATCACCATGATTCAGTGAAGAGGTTTCACCATCTCTGTACGCAAACTCCTGAGCACCGTCCTTGACCGCAGGGTTCGCAACGAAGGGGATCGAAGTCCACAACTTTGAGAACAGCCTCTTCAAAACACGCATCATAAGCGAATTGTCGCACTTGTAACGTCTTTCCCTAATGTATTTCGTAATTATCTGCACGGACGCACTCGCATTATACCTGAGTGTGAAAGCCTTCAAGTATATAACATCGACCAAAGCGTATAGTTGCTCCGTCGGCAATGGGTCTGCTGGTCCTGAGACGTCTACACCATTGACAACAACTCTCGTGTTGATGGAGGTCATATACTCAAAAATGGCATTTGTGGAAAATTTCGCCTGAGTTTGCCGTAAAGCATAATTCAAGCCCATTTCCCACAACCTCTCGGGCACCACCATCTGCCTCCGCGTGAAATTCATCGAGAAACTTTCCTCGTCCTTTGTCCGGGATTCATACATGTAGTAGTCTACGACAAGCTTACCAACCAAATTACTCGCCGCCGGAATGTTGAATGAGATATTACCAGCGGGAGTATCACCGGTTATTTTAACTATCTTCAGAACCAAATACTCTATTATTTCAGAAATATAGAGCTGACCGATGCTGCTGACGTACTTCGACCTGACAATCGTTTCTATATAGGTTGAATATGCGTGACGGTACGACATTGAGTAATCTCCCTTGAAATAAAACTCAATTTGGTCGACATACTTATCCCCTTCGCGGATGGTCGTGGAGGATGGAATAGCAACGTAAATTTTCCGCCAACACATATTGATGAGCGGCAACTCTCCCGTTTCCACACTACTTATCAGTATTTCCGGGTCCGGGTTCTTCATGCCTTGGAGGGTATCATATTCTATGGGGATGTAATAATAACATTTATTGGTCTATCTGATCTTCCAGGTATCCACTCTTATACAGGGCCATACCATGAGGTAGTCACCCATACACTGAGCGGAGACATCGGTTCTGTTTAGGAACAAAGATGCGGCCATTGTAGGTGATGTTAGAGAGAGCCCCTCAGAGAGCTGTAGAGGGTCTTTATCCCCTGACAAGTGTTTTCTACCTCCATCTGTAACCTTGTTATTAGGGCTGAGTTGCCGACAACTTTTGCTATAAGGGTTGGGTCTCCGTCCGGGTACTTCTTTACAGTCTCGTCTAGTGACTGCAGGAAGGCAGGGCTTCCTTCTATGTATTTAAGGATGGAACCTATGACTAAGGGTTGCCAGTTTTTCAATATCTCGTACACCCCGTCCTTATATATCCCCATATCATGTAGTGCAGAATATATGACAGAGGTTACTTCTTGTAGGAGATCCCAACCAGGATACTTGGATCTATTCTTCAAGCTATACATAAGGGCTGCAAACCACGCGTTGACACAATCCCTGGCTGCCAGAAAATGGCTGTGTGTTATCAAATAAGCAAATTTGTCCGAGGCCCATACTACATGCAAGTTACCGTAACAAACGGCCTTACAACCAAAGAAGGCGTACTCCTGTCTATTATTTCTGTTAAAGGTGATTTGCTGCACTATTGAGGTGTAGATGCTTTTCAACGTGAATGTTTGCTTGCATATCCCTGGAACATTGGTCTTCACTTCGGTCTCTTCGATCCCGGCATAATTGAGACAGCCTAGGGATGTGGCTTGGTTCGCCACCTTGATGTGATGGGATAATCGTTGTGACACAGCTGGGTTGTCCGGGTACCCGCTGACATGTGTCAGGGCCCAGTGTAAATAGTTGTTTGAGGGCAGAAGACAGATTCCCTTTGTATCTTCTATGAGCATCTTGTGTTCTTTCTTCAGTCCTAAGGGGTTGTCCCAGTTGTCCAATAGGTACTTGATTTCTACCCTGCATAACGCCGAGGCGAGATGTCTATCTCGTCGGAAGATAGGTGCTGTTTTTTCGCGTAGGTAAACAGGATCCGAGTCTTCTTCTTCCATGGCTAGTGTGGTTAGTTTTTTATAGGATTCTTGTAAATAGATAAACAAACAAGCATTATCATTGTACTTAGGTAACTAGGTCTTAAACTATGCTCTGGTTCTGATGTTTGACATGAGGACTAGCTCTTCCACTAATTTCTCTTCTAATCTTGTTGTCCTCCTCCTTAACGCCAGAACCGCTTGACGCAACCAGAAAGCCATCCCAAGCAAAGCCAATGCTCCAAGTGCGGAACACAGCTTCAAATGAACGAGATAAGAGAGATAAGGGTATTTTGCTTCTATCTGATCTTCTAACCATGAGGGGCCTCCAGGACCCATAGGAGTGGTCAGGTCCTTATAGGAGAACTCATGAGGATGTCCTTCATCTTTGGCCCAATGCTGATAAGCCCACTCAGATGCCTTCATCTCTGCTTCCTTATATAAAGGGCCTATATCTCGGTCCGGGATCCGCTCTGTGGTTACACATGATCCGTTCTCTCCTGGTGTGATGGTCGAGAGATTGCTCCCTCTTACTACATATTGTATCGCACACACGCCGGCTGGGCTCCACGAGTAGACCCTGTTAGTGCTGGGGTCTATATACCCTTTCTTCATGCCTTTTTTTTTTTTTTTTTTGCGACAGCGACGAATCGCTGTCATCATCACCATGATTCAGTGAAGAGGTTTCACCATCTCTGTACGCAAACTCCTGAGCACCGTCCTTGACCGCAGGGTTCGCAACGAAGGGGATCGAAGTCCACAACTTTGAGAACAGCCTCTTCAAAACACGCATCATAAGCGAATTGTCGCACTTGTAACGTCTTTCCCTAATGTATTTCGTAATTATCTGCACGGACGCACTCGCATTATACCTGAGTGTGAAAGCCTTCAAGTATATAACATCGACCAAAGCGTATAGTTGCTCCGTCGGCAATGGGTCTGCTGGTCCTGAGACGTCTACACCATTGACAACAACTCTCGTGTTGATGGAGGTCATATACTCAAAAATGGCATTTGTGGAAAATTTCGCCTGAGTTTGCCGTAAAGCATAATTCAAGCCCATTTCCCACAACCTCTCGGGCACCACCATCTGCCTCCGCGTGAAATTCATCGAGAAACTTTCCTCGTCCTTTGTCCGGGATTCATACATGTAGTAGTCTACGACAAGCTTACCAACCAAATTACTCGCCGCCGGAATGTTGAATGAGATATTACCAGCGGGAGTATCACCGGTTATTTTAACTATCTTCAGAACCAAATACTCTATTATTTCAGAAATATAGAGCTGACCGATGCTGCTGACGTACTTCGACCTGACAATCGTTTCTATATAGGTTGAATATGCGTGACGGTACGACATTGAGTAATCTCCCTTGAAATAAAACTCAATTTGGTCGACATACTTATCCCCTTCGCGGATGGTCGTGGAGGATGGAATAGCAACGTAAATTTTCCGCCAACACATATTGATGAGCGGCAACTCTCCCGTTTCCACACTACTTATCAGTATTTCCGGGTCCGGGTTCTTCATGCCTTGGAGGGTATCATATTCTATGGGGATGTAATAATAACATTTATTGGTCTTTCTGATCTTCCAGGTATCCACTCTTATACAGGGCCATACCATGAGGTAGTCACCCATACACTGAGCGGAGACATCGGTTCTGTTTAGGAACAAAGATGCGGCCATTGTAGGTGATGTTAGAGAGAGCCCCTCAGAGAGCTGTAGAGGGTCTTTATCCCCTGACAAGTGTTTTCTACCTCCATCTGTAACCTTGTTATTAGGGCTGAGTTGCCGACAACTTTTGCTATAAGGGTTGGGTCTCCGTCCGGGTACTTCTTTACAGTCTCGTCTAGTGACTGCAGGAAGGCAGGGCTTCCTTCTATGTATTTAAGGATGGAACCTATGACTAAGGGTTGCCAGTTTTTCAATATCTCGTACACCCCGTCCTTATATATCCCCATATCATGTAGTGCAGAATATATGACAGAGGTTACTTCTTGTAGGAGATCCCAACCAGGATACTTGGATCTATTCTTCAAGCTATACATAAGGGCTGCAAACCACGCGTTGACACAATCCCTGGCTGCCAGAAAATGGCTGTGTGTTATCAAATAAGCAAATTTGTCCGAGGCCCATACTACATGCAAGTTACCGTAACAAACGGCCTTACAACCAAAGAAGGCGTACTCCTGTCTATTATTTCTGTTAAAGGTGATTTGCTGCACTATTGAGGTGTAGATGCTTTTCAACGTGAATGTTTGCTTGCATATCCCTGGAACATTGGTCTTCACTTCGGTCTCTTCGATCCCGGCATAATTGAGACAGCCTAGGGATGTGGCTTGGTTCGCCACCTTGATGTGATGGGATAATCGTTGTGACACAGCTGGGTTGTCCGGGTACCCGCTGACATGTGTCAGGGCCCAGTGTAAATAGTTGTTTGAGGGCAGAAGACAGATTCCCTTTGTATCTTCTATGAGCATCTTGTGTTCTTTCTTCAGTCCTAAGGGGTTGTCCCAGTTGTCCAATAGGTACTTGATTTCTACCCTGCATAACGCCGAGGCGAGATGTCTATCTCGTCGGAAGATAGGTGCTGTTTTTTCGCGTAGGTAAACAGGATCCGAGTCTTCTTCTTCCATGGCTAGTGTGGTTAGTTTTTTATAGGATTCTTGTAAATAGATAAACAAACAAGCATTATCATTGTACTTAGGTAACTAGGTCTTAAACTATGCTCTGGTTCTGATGTTTGACATGAGGACTAGCTCTTCCACTAATTTCTCTTCTAATCTTGTTGTCCTCCTCCTTAACGCCAGAACCGCTTGACGCAACCAGAAAGCCATCCCAAGCAAAGCCAATGCTCCAAGTGCGGAACACAGCTTCAAATGAACGAGATAAGAGAGATAAGGGTATTTTGCTTCTATCTGATCTTCTAACCATGAGGGGCCTCCAGGACCCATAGGAGTGGTCAGGTCCTTATAGGAGAACTCATGAGGATGTCCTTCATCTTTGGCCCAATGCTGATAAGCCCACTCAGATGCCTTCATCTCTGCTTCCTTATATAAAGGGCCTATATCTCGGTCCGGGATCCGCTCTGTGGTTACACATGATCCGTTCTCTCCTGGTGTGATGGTCGAGAGATTGCTCCCTCTTACTACATATTGTATCGCACACACGCCGGCTGGGCTCCACGAGTAGACCCTGTTAGTGCTGGGGTCTATATACCCTTTCTTCATGCCTTTTTTTTTTTTTTTTTTGCGACAGCGACGAATCGCTGTCATCATCACCATGATTCAGTGAAGAGGTTTCACCATCTCTGTACGCAAACTCCTGAGCACCGTCCTTGACCGCAGGGTTCGCAACGAAGGGGATCGAAGTCCACAACTTTGAGAACAGCCTCTTCAAAACACGCATCATAAGCGAATTGTCGCACTTGTAACGTCTTTCCCTAATGTATTTCGTAATTATCTGCACGGACGCACTCGCATTATACCTGAGTGTGAAAGCCTTCAAGTATATAACATCGACCAAAGCGTATAGTTGCTCCGTCGGCAATGGGTCTGCTGGTCCTGAGACGTCTACACCATTGACAACAACTCTCGTGTTGATGGAGGTCATATACTCAAAAATGGCATTTGTGGAAAATTTCGCCTGAGTTTGCCGTAAAGCATAATTCAAGCCCATTTCCCACAACCTCTCGGGCACCACCATCTGCCTCCGCGTGAAATTCATCGAGAAACTTTCCTCGTCCTTTGTCCGGGATTCATACATGTAGTAGTCTACGACAAGCTTACCAACCAAATTACTCGCCGCCGGAATGTTGAATGAGATATTACCAGCGGGAGTATCACCGGTTATTTTAACTATCTTCAGAACCAAATACTCTATTATTTCAGAAATATAGAGCTGACCGATGCTGCTGACGTACTTCGACCTGACAATCGTTTCTATATAGGTTGAATATGCGTGACGGTACGACATTGAGTAATCTCCCTTGAAATAAAACTCAATTTGGTCGACATACTTATCCCCTTCGCGGATGGTCGTGGAGGATGGAATAGCAACGTAAATTTTCCGCCAACACATATTGATGAGCGGCAACTCTCCCGTTTCCACACTACTTATCAGTATTTCCGGGTCCGGGTTCTTCATGCCTTGGAGGGTATCATATTCTATGGGGATGTAATAATAACATTTATTGGTCTTTCTGATCTTCCAGGTATCCACTCTTATACAGGGCCATACCATGAGGTAGTCACCCATACACTGAGCGGAGACATCGGTTCTGTTTAGGAACAAAGATGCGGCCATTGTAGGTGATGTTAGAGAGAGCCCCTCAGAGAGCTGTAGAGGGTCTTTATCCCCTGACAAGTGTTTTCTACCTCCATCTGTAACCTTGTTATTAGGGCTGAGTTGCCGACAACTTTTGCTATAAGGGTTGGGTCTCCGTCCGGGTACTTCTTTACAGTCTCGTCTAGTGACTGCAGGAAGGCAGGGCTTCCTTCTATGTATTTAAGGATGGAACCTATGACTAAGGGTTGCCAGTTTTTCAATATCTCGTACACCCCGTCCTTATATATCCCCATATCATGTAGTGCAGAATATATGACAGAGGTTACTTCTTGTAGGAGATCCCAACCAGGATACTTGGATCTATTCTTCAAGCTATACATAAGGGCTGCAAACCACGCGTTGACACAATCCCTGGCTGCCAGAAAATGGCTGTGTGTTATCAAATAAGCAAATTTGTCCGAGGCCCATACTACATGCAAGTTACCGTAACAAACGGCCTTACAACCAAAGAAGGCGTACTCCTGTCTATTATTTCTGTTAAAGGTGATTTGCTGCACTATTGAGGTGTAGATGCTTTTCAACGTGAATGTTTGCTTGCATATCCCTGGAACATTGGTCTTCACTTCGGTCTCTTCGATCCCGGCATAATTGAGACAGCCTAGGGATGTGGCTTGGTTCGCCACCTTGATGTGATGGGATAATCGTTGTGACACAGCTGGGTTGTCCGGGTACCCGCTGACATGTGTCAGGGCCCAGTGTAAATAGTTGTTTGAGGGCAGAAGACAGATTCCCTTTGTATCTTCTATGAGCATCTTGTGTTCTTTCTTCAGTCCTAAGGGGTTGTCCCAGTTGTCCAATAGGTACTTGATTTCTACCCTGCATAACGCCGAGGCGAGATGTCTATCTCGTCGGAAGATAGGTGCTGTTTTTTCGCGTAGGTAAACAGGATCCGAGTCTTCTTCTTCCATGGCTAGTTTGGTTAGTTTTTTATAGGATTCTTGTAAATAGATAAACAAACAAGCATTATCATTGTACTTAGGTAACTAGGTCTTAAACTATGCTCTGGTTCTGATGTTTGACATGAGGACTAGCTCTTCCACTAATTTCTCTTCTAATCTTGTTGTCCTCCTCCTTAACGCCAGAACCGCTTGACGCAACCAGAAAGCCATCCCAAGCAAAGCCAATGCTCCAAGTGCGGAACACAGCTTCAAATGAACGAGATAAGAGAGATAAGGGTATTTTGCTTCTATCTGATCTTCTAACCATGAGGGGCCTCCAGGACCCATAGACAACCGCAAAGTCCGAGAATTGCTTTTGCAAACTGATTTTGTACACTTAATGTCTATAAATTGCCCAGTTAAATTGTATAACGCGTTAACGGAATTATTCATAGATATATATAATGAGTGCTATGTGTTTAAAACCATTCAATGTAATAAAGGGTGGTCCAGATATAGAGGCCGCATTTTCTCGCAGTTACTATGACTACGAGAATAAATAATTGAAATAAATGTCAAATGAATTTTAATAACCATTTATCCTAGTTTGCAATTCAGTAGCATTATTCGACAAATTATATAATAATGAAACGTGCTGAGCCCGAATACCGAACTAAGTTGAAAGTAGAGTTTTACAAACATCACTCTGAAAATCGTTTACCAACTTTGCATCACTTTCGTAAGCTAAATATACCTGACCGGACTATCCGAAATGTGATCAATCGGTACGTAGACGGTCTACAAGTGGGATTCAAGCGGTTTCCGGGTCAAAAACCGACTATAAATACTCTTAGATTGAAAAAAAAAGATTGAGGAAAGCGAGACAGAATCGTAGCAAATCTGACCGCGTCGCGTCACGAGAGCTGGGACTGAGTCTATGTACGTACCGGCGAGCGAAGAAAGCTGCTGGAATTCGGAGGAGGAAGAAGAGACGCAGCCCGAAATACAATCAAAATCAAATTGATCGGTGTATTAAAGGTGCAGCTAAGCTTTACAAGGACGGTATTCCGAGCGGACGAAATTACTTCTTCGTTTTAGATGACGAAACCTACGTGCCTTTAGATCCGTCGCAAGTATCAGGAGATAAACGTTACATGTCGGATGATGAACAGGAGACTCCTATCGAAGAGATATTACTCCCAACTGGGAAATTTGAAAGCCGTTTCATGATTTGGCAGGCCATCTCTGAAGAAGGGCTCATTTCTGGCCCTTTATGACTAACCGAACTGTAAACGGCGAAATATACTTAGAAGTGTGTCTCAAGAAGCGATTATTGCCTTTAATTCGAAAGCTAAATGTCCAAAGGCCTGTTTTGTTTTGGCCAGATCTCGCTACGTCACATTATGTTGAACCTGTTCTTAAGGAACTAAAAGGCAAGAATCCTATTATGCCAAAACGAGACAACTTGCCAAATGTGCCACAGCTTCGGCCGATCGATAAGTTTTGGGCTCTTTGTAAGCAGAGATATTGTGACTTAAGTAAACCAGCTACCACCATACCAGCAATGAAGAGTATCTGGAAACGGATTTCTAAGCAAATCGCGGAAAAATCTGGAAAATCACTGTTTAAACGCTTTCGCTCCAAATTGCTGAAATGTGCCAAACAAGGACCCGTTGGGCTATAATATTATTTACGTATTTCCTGAAAATAAAACTAGAAAAATACCCGGTATTCATATTTTGTCTCATTCTTTTTGTTTAAACGCAATCGACATTTTCACAGGCGGCCTCTATATCTGGACCACCCTTTATTAGTAGAAATAATAAACCTTGGATTAATTATAACTTAAAGAAAATGATGATTGAGAGGGATAAACTCTTTGAAATTTGGTGTAATGAGCCAAAGAATATGCTTAAACGACTGAGATATACTAAATATAGGAATAAATGTACCAAAGCCATAAATAAAAGTAAGAATAAATATGACAAAACATGTATAATAGAGTGTAATAAAAATATAAAGAAAATATGGGAAAGGATACATATATTAATGGGGAAAGAGAAAAAAAGCTTGGATGACATGATACACTCAAATATGCAATGCATGGGTGATGCTGATGACTATTGTATATCTAATAAGTTCGCCTCTACTTTTACAAACGAAATCAAGGATATAAAACATGAATGTAATGATAAGTGGCTTGATCGGGATAACTATGTAAAAAAAATAGATATGTGTATGAGATGGCAACCCGTCAAGAGTCATCAAGTAAAAAATATAATCAAGAACATGAATGTAAATAAATCTCCGGGTAGCGATCTAGTACGCATGTCTGATATAAAATATGTCATAAATAAAATAAGTCCTGTATTTGCCAAGTTAGTCAACCTATCAGTTAAACACCATACATTTCCTAATAAACTAAAAGAAGCCATAATTCGTCCTATTTACAAAAAAGGCAACCGTAAATCTTTTTCTAACTATAGACCTATCGCGATATTATCTAGCATTGACAAAATTATGGAAAAATGTATAATTGACCAGCTTAGTACCTTTTTTAACAAACACGATGTCTTAAATCCCCGCCAACATGGTTTTCAAAAGGGAAAAAGTACCGCAACTTTATTGTCAAGGTTTACAGACGAAATTAATAGCTACCTTAATGTTAAAAAATTTGTGTTGGCTGTATTTTTTGACTTCAAAAAGGCGTTCGATACTCTAGAGTCGAGTACCTTATTGAAGGCTATGTACGAGTGTGGAGTGGGCGAGCCGTTGAACGAATGGTTCCGCGATTATCTCACTTCACGCTCGTTCAAAGTAAGAGTTGGGAGCACATATAGTCGTGAGTGTACAGTGGACTGCGGGGTGCCACAGGGCTCCGGTTGTGGTCCTGTCTGCTACCTGATGCACGTCAACAGCTTGTGTGGAGTGCTGCAGCACTGCTCAGCACACATGTTCGCTGATGACCTCTGTGCTATGCGTGCAGGTACGGACCTTGAAGAAACGTTCCGCCTTGTACAGCAAGACATTGACGCGGTGGTTAAGTGGTCTCACGACAATGGGATAGTTCTTAACGCTGACAAAACAAAGTTCTTGTTAATTCACTCCCCTTATCTACCATTAAATAATATTCATCCGTACTTATATGCTCATACCTATCCTTGCTTCCATCAAAATAAGTGTAACTGCGCCTGTGAACCTATAGAAAAAGTTAAATGTATCACTTATCTCGGAATGAAAGTAGATGAACATTTTTCCTGGTCATGCCATGTCAACTTTATTTATGAAAAACTTAGAGTTTTGTTAGGTAAATTTTATCATTTAAGATTCAGAGTTCCTATTAGCACACTAAGATGTTTGTATATGTCGTTGGTGGACTCCATACTGAGTTATGCTCTCGACAGCTTTGGACTCACAACTAAGACCAACATCGATAAATTAGAAGCCATACAAATTAGATTTTTAAAATTACTTGTTAACGAAAAAATTAAACTCAAATGTAAAGGTAACTATCGACAACTCTTTAAAATCTGTAGAATGTTACCGGTAAGCATGAAACATAAGTATCTACTTGCATCTAATAACCATGGCTGTCTCGTTCATAACTCAGCGTATTCCTCATTAAAACCCATTGATCATACCTATAACACCAAGGCTATGGCGACTGGTAAACTATTCGTCCCGAGGATAAATAATTACTATGGAGACAGAACTCTCAAAAAGCGTATCCCATACCTACTCAATAGTTTGCCTGAAGCTATTAGGCGTGAAAAAAATAAGAATAAATTCAAGAGACTATTAAAAAAGCATTATTTAGATCTACTTATATAATATTATAAATGTATGTTTAGTATACTTCACAGATTTTTTTTTTTTTGGACTGCATAATACTGTTATTTAATTTTTATGTTAGTGAATGCCTATCTTAGAGACTGCCGTTCCCACAGTCAAACTGTTACTCCAGTTTTGTGGGGCAATGCCTAATTGTTAGTTTTTAAAAAATTGTACTTATTAAATAAATAAATAAAATAAATAATAGGAGTGGTCAGGTCCTTATAGGAGAACTCATGAGGATGTCCTTCATCTTTGGCCCAATGCTGATAAGCCCACTCAGATGCCTTCATCTCTGCTTCCTTATATAAAGGGCCTATATCTCGGTCCGGGATCCGCTCTGTGGTTACACATGATCCGTTCTCTCCTGGTGTGATGGTCGAGAGATTGCTCCCTCTTACTACATATTGTATCGCACACACGCCGGCTGGGCTCCACGAGTAGACCCTGTTAGTGCTGGGGTCTATATACCCTTTCTTCATGCCTTTTTTTTTTTGCGACAGCGACGAATCGCTGTCATCATCACCATGATTCAGTGAAGAGGTTTCACCATCTCTGTACGCAAACTCCTGAGCACCGTCCTTGACCGCAGGGTTCGCAACGAAGGGGATCGAAGTCCACAACTTTGAGAACAGCCTCTTCAAAACACGCATCATAAGCGAATTGTCGCACTTGTAACGTCTTTCCCTAATGTATTTCGTAATTATCTGCACGGACGCACTCGCATTATACCTGAGTGTGAAAGCCTTCAAGTATATAACATCGACCAAAGCGTATAGTTGCTCCGTCGGCAATGGGTCTGCTGGTCCTGAGACGTCTACACCATTGACAACAACTCTCGTGTTGATGGAGGTCATATACTCAAAAATGGCATTTGTGGAAAATTTCGCCTGAGTTTGCCGTAAAGCATAATTCAAGCCCATTTCCCACAACCTCTCGGGCACCACCATCTGCCTCCGCGTGAAATTCATCGAGAAACTTTCCTCGTCCTTTGTCCGGGATTCATACATGTAGTAGTCTACGACAAGCTTACCAACCAAATTACTCGCCGCCGGAATGTTGAATGAGATATTACCAGCGGGAGTATCACCGGTTATTTTAACTATCTTCAGAACCAAATACTCTATTATTTCAGAAATATAGAGCTGACCGATGCTGCTGACGTACTTCGACCTGACAATCGTTTCTATATAGGTTGAATATGCGTGACGGTACGACATTGAGTAATCTCCTTTGAAATAAAACTCAATTTGGTCGACATACTTATCCCCTTCGCGGATGGTCGTGGAGGATGGAATAGCAACGTAAATTTTCCGCCAACACATATTGATGAGCGGCAACTCTCCCGTTTCCACACTACTTATCAGTATTTCCGGGTCCGGGTTCTTCATGCCTTGGAGGGTATCATATTCTATGGGGATGTAATAATAACATTTATTGGTCTTTCTGATCTTCCAGGTATCCACTCTTATACAGGGCCATACCATGAGGTAGTCACCCATACACTGAGCGGAGACATCGGTTCTGTTTAGGAACAAAGATGCGGCCATTGTAGGTGATGTTAGAGAGAGCCCCTCAGAGAGCTGTAGAGGGTCTTTATCCCCTGACAAGTGTTTTCTACCTCCATCTGTAACCTTGTTATTAGGGCTGAGTTGCCGACAACTTTTGCTATAAGGGTTGGGTCTCCGTCCGGGTACTTCTTTACAGTCTCGTCTAGTGACTGCAGGAAGGCAGGGCTTCCTTCTATGTATTTAAGGATGGAACCTATGACTAAGGGTTGCCAGTTTTTCAATATCTCGTACACCCCGTCCTTATATATCCCCATATCATGTAGTGCAGAATATATGACAGAGGTTACTTCTTGTAGGAGATCCCAACCAGGATACTTGGATCTATTCTTCAAGCTATACATAAGGGCTGCAAACCACGCGTTGACACAATCCCTGGCTGCCAGAAAATGGCTGTGTGTTATCAAATAAGCAAATTTGTCCGAGGCCCATACTACATGCAAGTTACCGTAACAAACGGCCTTACAACCAAAGAAGGCGTACTCCTGTCTATTATTTCTGTTAAAGGTGATTTGCTGCACTATTGAGGTGTAGATGCTTTTCAACGTGAATGTTTGCTTGCATATCCCTGGAACATTGGTCTTCACTTCGGTCTCTTCGATCCCGGCATAATTGAGACAGCCTAGGGATGTGGCTTGGTTCGCCACCTTAATGTGATGGGATAATCGTTGTGACACAGCTGGGTTGTCCGGGTACCCGCTGACATGTGTCAGGGCCCAGTGTAAATAGTTGTTTGAGGGCAGAAGACAGATTCCCTTTGTATCTTCTATGAGCATCTTGTGTTCTTTCTTCAGTCCTAAGGGGTTGTCCCAGTTGTCCAATAGGTACTTGATTTCTACCGTGCATAACGCCGAGGCGAGATGTCTATCTCGTCGGAAGATAGGTGCTGTTTTCTCGCGTAGGTAAACAGGATCCGAGTCTTCTTCTTCCATGGCTAGTGTGGTTAGTTTTTTATAGGATTCTTGTAAATAGATAAACAAACAAGCATTATCATTGTACTTAGGTAACTAGGTCTTAAACTATGCTCTGGTTCTGATGTTTGACATGAGGACTAGCTCTTCCACTAATTTCTCTTCTAATCTTGTTGTCCTCCTCCTTAACGCCAGAACCGCTTGACGCAACCAGAAAGCCATCCCAAGCAAAGCCAATGCTCCAAGTGCGGAACACAGCTTCAAATGAACGAGATAAGAGAGATAAGGGTATTTTGCTTCTATCTGATCTTCTAACCATGAGGGGCCTCCAGGACCCATAGGAGTGGTCAGGTCCTTATAGGAGAACTCATGAGGATGTCCTTCATCTTTGGCCCAATGCTGATAAGCCCACTCAGATGCCTTCATCTCTGCTTCCTTATATAAAGGGCCTATATCTCGGTCCGGGATCCGCTCTGTGGTTACACATGATCCGTTCTCTCCTGGTGTGATGGTCGAGAGATTGCTCCCTCTTACTACATATTGTATCGCACACACGCCGGCTGGGCTCCACGAGTAGACCCTGTTAGTGCTGGGGTCTATATACCCTTTCTTCATGCCTTTTTTTTTTTTTTTTTTGCGACAGCGACGAATCGCTGTCATCATCACCATGATTCAGTGAAGAGGTTTCACCATCTCTGTACGCAAACTCCTGAGCACCGTCCTTGACCGCAGGGTTCGCAACGAAGGGGATCGAAGTCCACAACTTTGAGAACAGCCTCTTCAAAACACGCATCATAAGCGAATTGTCGCACTTGTAACGTCTTTCCCTAATGTATTTCGTAATTATCTGCACGGACGCACTCGCATTATACCTGAGTGTGAAAGCCTTCAAGTATATAACATCGACCAAAGCGTATAGTTGCTCCGTCGGCAATGGGTCTGCTGGTCCTGAGACGTCTACACCATTGACAACAACTCTCGTGTTGATGGAGGTCATATACTCAAAAATGGCATTTGTGGAAAATTTCGCCTGAGTTTGCCGTAAAGCATAATTCAAGCCCATTTCCCACAACCTCTCGGGCACCACCATCTGCCTCCGCGTGAAATTCATCGAGAAACTTTCCTCGTCCTTTGTCCGGGATTCATACATGTAGTAGTCTACGACAAGCTTACCAACCAAATTACTCGCCGCCGGAATGTTGAATGAGATATTACCAGCGGGAGTATCACCGGTTATTTTAACTATCTTCAGAACCAAATACTCTATTATTTCAGAAATATAGAGCTGACCGATGCTGCTGACGTACTTCGACCTGACAATCGTTTCTATATAGGTTGAATATGCGTGACGGTACGACATTGAGTAATCTCCCTTGAAATAAAACTCAATTTGGTCGACATACTTATCCCCTTCGCGGATGGTCGTGGAGGATGGAATAGCAACGTAAATTTTCCGCCAACACATATTGATGAGCGGCAACTCTCCCGTTTCCACACTACTTATCAGTATTTCCGGGTCCGGGTTCTTCATGCCTTGGAGGGTATCATATTCTATGGGGATGTAATAATAACATTTATTGGTCTTTCTGATCTTCCAGGTATCCACTCTTATACAGGGCCATACCATGAGGTAGTCACCCATACACTGAGCGGAGACATCGGTTCTGTTTAGGAACAAAGATGCGGCCATTGTAGGTGATGTTAGAGAGAGCCCCTCAGAGAGCTGTAGAGGGTCTTTATCCCCTGACAAGTGTTTTCTACCTCCATCTGTAACCTTGTTATTAGGGCTGAGTTGCCGACAACTTTTGCTATAAGGGTTGGGTCTCCGTCCGGGTACTTCTTTACAGTCTCGTCTAGTGACTGCAGGAAGGCAGGGCTTCCTTCTATGTATTTAAGGATGGAACCTATGACTAAGGGTTGCCAGTTTTTCAATATCTCGTACACCCCGTCCTTATATATCCCCATATCATGTAGTGCAGAATATATGACAGAGGTTACTTCTTGTAGGAGATCCCAACCAGGATACTTGGATCTATTCTTCAAGCTATACATAAGGGCTGCAAACCACGCGTTGACACAATCCCTGGCTGCCAGAAAATGGCTGTGTGTTATCAAATAAGCAAATTTGTCCGAGGCCCATACTACATGCAAGTTACCGTAACAAACGGCCTTACAACCAAAGAAGGCGTACTCCTGTCTATTATTTCTGTTAAAGGTGATTTGCTGCACTATTGAGGTGTAGATGCTTTTCAACGTGAATGTTTGCTTGCATATCCCTGGAACATTGGTCTTCACTTCGGTCTCTTCGATCCCGGCATAATTGAGACAGCCTAGGGATGTGGCTTGGTTCGCCACCTTGATGTGATGGGATAATCGTTGTGACACAGCTGGGTTGTCCGGGTACCCGCTGACATGTGTCAGGGCCCAGTGTAAATAGTTGTTTGAGGGCAGAAGACAGATTCCCTTTGTATCTTCTATGAGCATCTTGTGTTCTTTCTTCAGTCCTAAGGGGTTGTCCCAGTTGTCCAATAGGTACTTGATTTCTACCCTGCATAACGCCGAGGCGAGATGTCTATCTCGTCGGAAGATAGGTGCTGTTTTTTCGCGTAGGTAAACAGGATCCGAGTCTTCTTCTTCCATGGCTAGTTTGGTTAGTTTTTTATAGGATTCTTGTAAATAGATAAACAAACAAGCATTATCATTGTACTTAGGTAACTAGGTCTTAAACTATGCTCTGGTTCTGATGTTTGACATGAGGACTAGCTCTTCCACTAATTTCTCTTCTAATCTTGTTGTCCTCCTCCTTAACGCCAGAACCGCTTGACGCAACCAGAAAGCCATCCCAAGCAAAGCCAATGCTCCAAGTGCGGAACACAGCTTCAAATGAACGAGATAAGAGAGATAAGGGTATTTTGCTTCTATCTGATCTTCTAACCATGAGGGGCCTCCAGGACCCATAGGAGTGGTCAGGTCCTTATAGGAGAACTCATGAGGATGTCCTTCATCTTTGGCCCAATGCTGATAAGCCCACTCAGATGCCTTCATCTCTGCTTCCTTATATAAAGGGCCTATATCTCGGTCCGGGATCCGCTCTGTGGTTACACATGATCCGTTCTCTCCTGGTGTGATGGTCGAGAGATTGCTCCCTCTTACTACATATTGTATCGCACACACGCCGGCTGGGCTCCACGAGTAGACCCTGTTAGTGCTGGGGTCTATATACCCTTTCTTCATGCCTTTTTTTTTTTTTTTTTTGCGACAGCGACGAATCGCTGTCATCATCACCATGATTCAGTGAAGAGGTTTCACCATCTCTGTACGCAAACTCCTGAGCACCGTCCTTGACCGCAGGGTTCGCAACGAAGGGGATCGAAGTCCACAACTTTGAGAACAGCCTCTTCAAAACACGCATCATAAGCGAATTGTCGCACTTGTAACGTCTTTCCCTAATGTATTTCGTAATTATCTGCACGGACGCACTCGCATTATACCTGAGTGTGAAAGCCTTCAAGTATATAACATCGACCAAAGCGTATAGTTGCTCCGTCGGCAATGGGTCTGCTGGTCCTGAGACGTCTACACCATTGACAACAACTCTCGTGTTGATGGAGGTCATATACTCAAAAATGGCATTTGTGGAAAATTTCGCCTGAGTTTGCCGTAAAGCATAATTCAAGCCCATTTCCCACAACCTCTCGGGCACCACCATCTGCCTCCGCGTGAAATTCATCGAGAAACTTTCCTCGTCCTTTGTCCGGGATTCATACATGTAGTAGTCTACGACAAGCTTACCAACCAAATTACTCGCCGCCGGAATGTTGAATGAGATATTACCAGCGGGAGTATCACCGGTTATTTTAACTATCTTCAGAACCAAATACTCTATTATTTCAGAAATATAGAGCTGACCGATGCTGCTGACGTACTTCGACCTGACAATCGTTTCTATATAGGTTGAATATGCGTGACGGTACGACATTGAGTAATCTCCTTTGAAATAAAACTCAATTTGGTCGACATACTTATCCCCTTCGCGGATGGTCGTGGAGGATGGAATAGCAACGTAAATTTTCCGCCAACACATATTGATGAGCGGCAACTCTCCCGTTTCCACACTACTTATCAGTATTTCCGGGTCCGGGTTCTTCATGCCTTGGAGGGTATCATATTCTATGGGGATGTAATAATAACATTTATTGGTCTTTCTGATCTTCCAGGTATCCACTCTTATACAGGGCCATACCATGAGGTAGTCACCCATACACTGAGCGGAGACATCGGTTCTGTTTAGGAACAAAGATGCGGCCATTGTAGGTGATGTTAGAGAGAGCCCCTCAGAGAGCTGTAGAGGGTCTTTATCCCCTGACAAGTGTTTTCTACCTCCATCTGTAACCTTGTTATTAGGGCTGAGTTGCCGACAACTTTTGCTATAAGGGTTGGGTCTCCGTCCGGGTACTTCTTTACAGTCTCGTCTAGTGACTGCAGGAAGGCAGGGCTTCCTTCTATGTATTTAAGGATGGAACCTATGACTAAGGGTTGCCAGTTTTTCAATATCTCGTACACCCCGTCCTTATATATCCCCATATCATGTAGTGCAGAATATATGACAGAGGTTACTTCTTGTAGGAGATCCCAACCAGGATACTTGGATCTATTCTTCAAGCTATACATAAGGGCTGCAAACCACGCGTTGACACAATCCCTGGCTGCCAGAAAATGGCTGTGTGTTATCAAATAAGCAAATTTGTCCGAGGCCCATACTACATGCAAGTTACCGTAACAAACGGCCTTACAACCAAAGAAGGCGTACTCCTGTCTATTATTTCTGTTAAAGGTGATTTGCTGCACTATTGAGGTGTAGATGCTTTTCAACGTGAATGTTTGCTTGCATATCCCTGGAACATTGGTCTTCACTTCGGTCTCTTCGATCCCGGCATAATTGAGACAGCCTAGGGATGTGGCTTGGTTCGCCACCTTGATGTGATGGGATAATCGTTGTGACACAGCTGGGTTGTCCGGGTACCCGCTGACATGTGTCAGGGCCCAGTGTAAATAGTTGTTTGAGGGCAGAAGACAGATTCCCTTTGTATCTTCTATGAGCATCTTGTGTTCTTTCTTCAGTCCTAAGGGGTTGTCCCAGTTGTCCAATAGGTACTTGATTTCTACCGTGCATAACGCCGAGGCGAGATGTCTATCTCGTCGGAAGATAGGTGCTGTTTTCTCGCGTAGGTAAACAGGATCCGAGTCTTCTTCTTCCATGGCTAGTGTGGTTAGTTTTTTATAGGATTCTTGTAAATAGATAAACAAACAAGCATTATCATTGTACTTAGGTAACTAGGTCTTAAACTATGCTCTGGTTCTGATGTTTGACATGAGGACTAGCTCTTCCACTAATTTCTCTTCTAATCTTGTTGTCCTCCTCCTTAACGCCAGAACCGCTTGACGCAACCAGAAAGCCATCCCAAGCAAAGCCAATGCTCCAAGTGCGGAACACAGCTTCAAATGAACGAGATAAGAGAGATAAGGGTATTTTGCTTCTATCTGATCTTCTAACCATGAGGGGCCTCCAGGACCCATAGGAGTGGTCAGGTCCTTATAGGAGAACTCATGAGGATGTCCTTCATCTTTGGCCCAATGCTGATAAGCCCACTCAGATGCCTTCATCTCTGCTTCCTTATATAAAGGGCCTATATCTCGGTCCGGGATCCGCTCTGTGGTTACACATGATCCGTTCTCTCCTGGTGTGATGGTCGAGAGATTGCTCCCTCTTACTACATATTGTATCGCACACACGCCGGCTGGGCTCCACGAGTAGACCCTGTTAGTGCTGGGGTCTATATACCCTTTCTTCATGCCTTTTTTTTTTTTTTTTTGCGACAGCGACGAATCGCTGTCATCATCACCATGATTCAGTGAAGAGGTTTCACCATCTCTGTACGCAAACTCCTGAGCACCGTCCTTGACCGCAGGGTTCGCAACGAAGGGGATCGAAGTCCACAACTTTGAGAACAGCCTCTTCAAAACACGCATCATAAGCGAATTGTCGCACTTGTAACGTCTTTCCCTAATGTATTTCGTAATTATCTGCACGGACGCACTCGCATTATACCTGAGTGTGAAAGCCTTCAAGTATATAACATCGACCAAAGCGTATAGTTGCTCCGTCGGCAATGGGTCTGCTGGTCCTGAGACGTCTACACCATTGACAACAACTCTCGTGTTGATGGAGGTCATATACTCAAAAATGGCATTTGTGGAAAATTTCGCCTGAGTTTGCCGTAAAGCATAATTCAAGCCCATTTCCCACAACCTCTCGGGCACCACCATCTGCCTCCGCGTGAAATTCATCGAGAAACTTTCCTCGTCCTTTGTCCGGGATTCATACATGTAGTAGTCTACGACAAGCTTACCAACCAAATTACTCGCCGCCGGAATGTTGAATGAGATATTACCAGCGGGAGTATCACCGGTTATTTTAACTATCTTCAGAACCAAATACTCTATTATTTCAGAAATATAGAGCTGACCGATGCTGCTGACGTACTTCGACCTGACAATCGTTTCTATATAGGTTGAATATGCGTGACGGTACGACATTGAGTAATCTCCCTTGAAATAAAACTCAATTTGGTCGACATACTTATCCCCTTCGCGGATGGTCGTGGAGGATGGAATAGCAACGTAAATTTTCCGCCAACACATATTGATGAGCGGCAACTCTCCCGTTTCCACACTACTTATCAGTATTTCCGGGTCCGGGTTCTTCATGCCTTGGAGGGTATCATATTCTATGGGGATGTAATAATAACATTTATTGGTCTTTCTGATCTTCCAGGTATCCACTCTTATACAGGGCCATACCATGAGGTAGTCACCCATACACTGAGCGGAGACATCGGTTCTGTTTAGGAACAAAGATGCGGCCATTGTAGGTGATGTTAGAGAGAGCCCCTCAGAGAGCTGTAGAGGGTCTTTATCCCCTGACAAGTGTTTTCTACCTCCATCTGTAACCTTGTTATTAGGGCTGAGTTGCCGACAACTTTTGCTATAAGGGTTGGGTCTCCGTCCGGGTACTTCTTTACAGTCTCGTCTAGTGACTGCAGGAAGGCAGGGCTTCCTTCTATGTATTTAAGGATGGAACCTATGACTAAGGGTTGCCAGTTTTTCAATATCTCGTACACCCCGTCCTTATATATCCCCATATCATGTAGTGCAGAATATATGACAGAGGTTACTTCTTGTAGGAGATCCCAACCAGGATACTTGGATCTATTCTTCAAGCTATACATAAGGGCTGCAAACCACGCGTTGACACAATCCCTGGCTGCCAGAAAATGGCTGTGTGTTATCAAATAAGCAAATTTGTCCGAGGCCCATACTACATGCAAGTTACCGTAACAAACGGCCTTACAACCAAAGAAGGCGTACTCCTGTCTATTATTTCTGTTAAAGGTGATTTGCTGCACTATTGAGGTGTAGATGCTTTTCAACGTGAATGTTTGCTTGCATATCCCTGGAACATTGGTCTTCACTTCGGTCTCTTCGATCCCGGCATAATTGAGACAGCCTAGGGATGTGGCTTGGTTCGCCACCTTGATGTGATGGGATAATCGTTGTGACACAGCTGGGTTGTCCGGGTACCCGCTGACATGTGTCAGGGCCCAGTGTAAATAGTTGTTTGAGGGCAGAAGACAGATTCCCTTTGTATCTTCTATGAGCATCTTGTGTTCTTTCTTCAGTCCTAAGGGGTTGTCCCAGTTGTCCAATAGGTACTTGATTTCTACCCTGCATAACGCCGAGGCGAGATGTCTATCTCGTCGGAAGATAGGTGCTGTTTTTTCGCGTAGGTAAACAGGATCCGAGTCTTCTTCTTCCATGGCTAGTGTGGTTAGTTTTTTATAGGATTCTTGTAAATAGATAAACAAACAAGCATTATCATTGTACTTAGGTAACTAGGTCTTAAACTATGCTCTGGTTCTGATGTTTGACATGAGGACTAGCTCTTCCACTAATTTCTCTTCTAATCTTGTTGTCCTCCTCCTTAACGCCAGAACCGCTTGACGCAACCAGAAAGCCATCCCAAGCAAAGCCAATGCTCCAAGTGCGGAACACAGCTTCAAATGAACGAGATAAGAGAGATAAGGGTATTTTGCTTCTATCTGATCTTCTAACCATGAGGGGCCTCCAGGACCCATAGGAGTGGTCAGGTCCTTATAGGAGAACTCATGAGGATGTCCTTCATCTTTGGCCCAATGCTGATAAGCCCACTCAGATGCCTTCATCTCTGCTTCCTTATATAAAGGGCCTATATCTCGGTCCGGGATCCGCTCTGTGGTTACACATGATCCGTTCTCTCCTGGTGTGATGGTCGAGAGATTGCTCCCTCTTACTACATATTGTATCGCACACACGCCGGCTGGGCTCCACGAGTAGACCCTGTTAGTGCTGGGGTCTATATACCCTTTCTTCATGCCTTTTTTTTTTTTTTTTTTGCGACAGCGACGAATCGCTGTCATCATCACCATGATTCAGTGAAGAGGTTTCACCATCTCTGTACGCAAACTCCTGAGCACCGTCCTTGACCGCAGGGTTCGCAACGAAGGGGATCGAAGTCCACAACTTTGAGAACAGCCTCTTCAAAACACGCATCATAAGCGAATTGTCGCACTTGTAACGTCTTTCCCTAATGTATTTCGTAATTATCTGCACGGACGCACTCGCATTATACCTGAGTGTGAAAGCCTTCAAGTATATAACATCGACCAAAGCGTATAGTTGCTCCGTCGGCAATGGGTCTGCTGGTCCTGAGACGTCTACACCATTGACAACAACTCTCGTGTTGATGGAGGTCATATACTCAAAAATGGCATTTGTGGAAAATTTCGCCTGAGTTTGCCGTAAAGCATAATTCAAGCCCATTTCCCACAACCTCTCGGGCACCACCATCTGCCTCCGCGTGAAATTCATCGAGAAACTTTCCTCGTCCTTTGTCCGGGATTCATACATGTAGTAGTCTACGACAAGCTTACCAACCAAATTACTCGCCGCCGGAATGTTGAATGAGATATTACCAGCGGGAGTATCACCGGTTATTTTAACTATCTTCAGAACCAAATACTCTATTATTTCAGAAATATAGAGCTGACCGATGCTGCTGACGTACTTCGACCTGACAATCGTTTCTATATAGGTTGAATATGCGTGACGGTACGACATTGAGTAATCTCCCTTGAAATAAAACTCAATTTGGTCGACATACTTATCCCCTTCGCGGATGGTCGTGGAGGATGGAATAGCAACGTAAATTTTCCGCCAACACATATTGATGAGCGGCAACTCTCCCGTTTCCACACTACTTATCAGTATTTCCGGGTCCGGGTTCTTCATGCCTTGGAGGGTATCATATTCTATGGGGATGTAATAATAACATTTATTGGTCTTTCTGATCTTCCAGGTATCCACTCTTATACAGGGCCATACCATGAGGTAGTCACCCATACACTGAGCGGAGACATCGGTTCTGTTTAGGAACAAAGATGCGGCCATTGTAGGTGATGTTAGAGAGAGCCCCTCAGAGAGCTGTAGAGGGTCTTTATCCCCTGACAAGTGTTTTCTACCTCCATCTGTAACCTTGTTATTAGGGCTGAGTTGCCGACAACTTTTGCTATAAGGGTTGGGTCTCCGTCCGGGTACTTCTTTACAGTCTCGTCTAGTGACTGCAGGAAGGCAGGGCTTCCTTCTATGTATTTAAGGATGGAACCTATGACTAAGGGTTGCCAGTTTTTCAATATCTCGTACACCCCGTCCTTATATATCCCCATATCATGTAGTGCAGAATATATGACAGAGGTTACTTCTTGTAGGAGATCCCAACCAGGATACTTGGATCTATTCTTCAAGCTATACATAAGGGCTGCAAACCACGCGTTGACACAATCCCTGGCTGCCAGAAAATGGCTGTGTGTTATCAAATAAGCAAATTTGTCCGAGGCCCATACTACATGCAAGTTACCGTAACAAACGGCCTTACAACCAAAGAAGGCGTACTCCTGTCTATTATTTCTGTTAAAGGTGATTTGCTGCACTATTGAGGTGTAGATGCTTTTCAACGTGAATGTTTGCTTGCATATCCCTGGAACATTGGTCTTCACTTCGGTCTCTTCGATCCCGGCATAATTGAGACAGCCTAGGGATGTGGCTTGGTTCGCCACCTTGATGTGATGGGATAATCGTTGTGACACAGCTGGGTTGTCCGGGTACCCGCTGACATGTGTCAGGGCCCAGTGTAAATAGTTGTTTGAGGGCAGAAGACAGATTCCCTTTGTATCTTCTATGAGCATCTTGTGTTCTTTCTTCAGTCCTAAGGGGTTGTCCCAGTTGTCCAATAGGTACTTGATTTCTACCCTGCATAACGCCGAGGCGAGATGTCTATCTCGTCGGAAGATAGGTGCTGTTTTTTCGCGTAGGTAAACAGGATCCGAGTCTTCTTCTTCCATGGCTAGTGTGGTTAGTTTTTTATAGGATTCTTGTAAATAGATAAACAAACAAGCATTATCATTGTACTTAGGTAACTAGGTCTTAAACTATGCTCTGGTTCTGATGTTTGACATGAGGACTAGCTCTTCCACTAATTTCTCTTCTAATCTTGTTGTCCTCCTCCTTAACGCCAGAACCGCTTGACGCAACCAGAAAGCCATCCCAAGCAAAGCCAATGCTCCAAGTGCGGAACACAGCTTCAAATGAACGAGATAAGAGAGATAAGGGTATTTTGCTTCTATCTGATCTTCTAACCATGAGGGGCCTCCAGGACCCATAGGAGTGGTCAGGTCCTTATAGGAGAACTCATGAGGATGTCCTTCATCTTTGGCCCAATGCTGATAAGCCCACTCAGATGCCTTCATCTCTGCTTCCTTATATAAAGGGCCTATATCTCGGTCCGGGATCCGCTCTGTGGTTACACATGATCCGTTCTCTCCTGGTGTGATGGTCGAGAGATTGCTCCCTCTTACTACATATTGTATCGCACACACGCCGGCTGGGCTCCACGAGTAGACCCTGTTAGTGCTGGGGTCTATATACCCTTTCTTCATGCCTTTTTTTTTTTTTTTTTTGCGACAGCGACGAATCGCTGTCATCATCACCATGATTCAGTGAAGAGGTTTCACCATCTCTGTACGCAAACTCCTGAGCACCGTCCTTGACCGCAGGGTTCGCAACGAAGGGGATCGAAGTCCACAACTTTGAGAACAGCCTCTTCAAAACACGCATCATAAGCGAATTGTCGCACTTGTAACGTCTTTCCCTAATGTATTTCGTAATTATCTGCACGGACGCACTCGCATTATACCTGAGTGTGAAAGCCTTCAAGTATATAACATCGACCAAAGCGTATAGTTGCTCCGTCGGCAATGGGTCTGCTGGTCCTGAGACGTCTACACCATTGACAACAACTCTCGTGTTGATGGAGGTCATATACTCAAAAATGGCATTTGTGGAAAATTTCGCCTGAGTTTGCCGTAAAGCATAATTCAAGCCCATTTCCCACAACCTCTCGGGCACCACCATCTGCCTCCGCGTGAAATTCATCGAGAAACTTTCCTCGTCCTTTGTCCGGGATTCATACATGTAGTAGTCTACGACAAGCTTACCAACCAAATTACTCGCCGCCGGAATGTTGAATGAGATATTACCAGCGGGAGTATCACCGGTTATTTTAACTATCTTCAGAACCAAATACTCTATTATTTCAGAAATATAGAGCTGACCGATGCTGCTGACGTACTTCGACCTGACAATCGTTTCTATATAGGTTGAATATGCGTGACGGTACGACATTGAGTAATCTCCCTTGAAATAAAACTCAATTTGGTCGACATACTTATCCCCTTCGCGGATGGTCGTGGAGGATGGAATGGCAACGTAAATTTTCCGCCAACACATATTGATGAGCGGCAACTCTCCCGTTTCCACACTACTTATCAGTATTTCCGGGTCCGGGTTCTTCATGCCTTGGAGGGTATCATATTCTATGGGGATGTAATAATAACATTTATTGGTCTTTCTGATCTTCCAGGTATCCACTCTTATACAGGGCCATACCATGAGGTAGTCACCCATACACTGAGCGGAGACATCGGTTCTGTTTAGGAACAAAGATGCGGCCATTGTAGGTGATGTTAGAGAGAGCCCCTCAGAGAGCTGTAGAGGGTCTTTATCCCCTGACAAGTGTTTTCTACCTCCATCTGTAACCTTGTTATTAGGGCTGAGTTGCCGACAACTTTTGCTATAAGGGTTGGGTCTCCGTCCGGGTACTTCTTTACAGTCTCGTCTAGTGACTGCAGGAAGGCAGGGCTTCCTTCTATGTATTTAAGGATGGAACCTATGACTAAGGGTTGCCAGTTTTTCAATATCTCGTACACCCCGTCCTTATATATCCCCATATCATGTAGTGCAGAATATATGACAGAGGTTACTTCTTGTAGGAGATCCCAACCAGGATACTTGGATCTATTCTTCAAGCTATACATAAGGGCTGCAAACCACGCGTTGACACAATCCCTGGCTGCCAGAAAATGGCTGTGTGTTATCAAATAAGCAAATTTGTCCGAGGCCCATACTACATGCAAGTTACCGTAACAAACGGCCTTACAACCAAAGAAGGCGTACTCCTGTCTATTATTTCTGTTAAAGGTGATTTGCTGCACTATTGAGGTGTAGATGCTTTTCAACGTGAATGTTTGCTTGCATATCCCTGGAACATTGGTCTTCACTTCGGTCTCTTCGATCCCGGCATAATTGAGACAGCCTAGGGATGTGGCTTGGTTCGCCACCTTGATGTGATGGGATAATCGTTGTGACACAGCTGGGTTGTCCGGGTACCCGCTGACATGTGTCAGGGCCCAGTGTAAATAGTTGTTTGAGGGCAGAAGACAGATTCCCTTTGTATCTTCTATGAGCATCTTGTGTTCTTTCTTCAGTCCTAAGGGGTTGTCCCAGTTGTCCAATAGGTACTTGATTTCTACCCTGCATAACGCCGAGGCGAGATGTCTATCTCGTCGGAAGATAGGTGCTGTTTTTTCGCGTAGGTAAACAGGATCCGAGTCTTCTTCTTCCATGGCTAGTGTGGTTAGTTTTTTATAGGATTCTTGTAAATAGATAAACAAACAAGCATTATCATTGTACTTAGGTAACTAGGTCTTAAACTATGCTCTGGTTCTGATGTTTGACATGAGGACTAGCTCTTCCACTAATTTCTCTTCTAATCTTGTTGTCCTCCTCCTTAACGCCAGAACCGCTTGACGCAACCAGAAAGCCATCCCAAGCAAAGCCAATGCTCCAAGTGCGGAACACAGCTTCAAATGAACGAGATAAGAGAGATAAGGGTATTTTGCTTCTATCTGATCTTCTAACCATGAGGGGCCTCCAGGACCCATAGGAGTGGTCAGGTCCTTATAGGAGAACTCATGAGGATGTCCTTCATCTTTGGCCCAATGCTGATAAGCCCACTCAGATGCCTTCATCTCTGCTTCCTTATATAAAGGGCCTATATCTCGGTCCGGGATCCGCTCTGTGGTTACACATGATCCGTTCTCTCCTGGTGTGATGGTCGAGAGATTGCTCCCTCTTACTACATATTGTATCGCACACACGCCGGCTGGGCTCCACGAGTAGACCCTGTTAGTGCTGGGGTCTATATACCCTTTCTTCATGCCTTTTTTTTTTTTTTTTTTGCGACAGCGACGAATCGCTGTCATCATCACCATGATTCAGTGAAGAGGTTTCACCATCTCTGTACGCAAACTCCTGAGCACCGTCCTTGACCGCAGGGTTCGCAACGAAGGGGATCGAAGTCCACAACTTTGAGAACAGCCTCTTCAAAACACGCATCATAAGCGAATTGTCGCACTTGTAACGTCTTTCCCTAATGTATTTCGTAATTATCTGCACGGACGCACTCGCATTATACCTGAGTGTGAAAGCCTTCAAGTATATAACATCGACCAAAGCGTATAGTTGCTCCGTCGGCAATGGGTCTGCTGGTCCTGAGACGTCTACACCATTGACAACAACTCTCGTGTTGATGGAGGTCATATACTCAAAAATGGCATTTGTGGAAAATTTCGCCTGAGTTTGCCGTAAAGCATAATTCAAGCCCATTTCCCACAACCTCTCGGGCACCACCATCTGCCTCCGCGTGAAATTCATCGAGAAACTTTCCTCGTCCTTTGTCCGGGATTCATACATGTAGTAGTCTACGACAAGCTTACCAACCAAATTACTCGCCGCCGGAATGTTGAATGAGATATTACCAGCGGGAGTATCACCGGTTATTTTAACTATCTTCAGAACCAAATACTCTATTATTTCAGAAATATAGAGCTGACCGATGCTGCTGACGTACTTCGACCTGACAATCGTTTCTATATAGGTTGAATATGCGTGACGGTACGACATTGAGTAATCTCCCTTGAAATAAAACTCAATTTGGTCGACATACTTATCCCCTTCGCGGATGGTCGTGGAGGATGGAATAGCAACGTAAATTTTCCGCCAACACATATTGATGAGCGGCAACTCTCCCGTTTCCACACTACTTATCAGTATTTCCGGGTCCGGGTTCTTCATGCCTTGGAGGGTATCATATTCTATGGGGATGTAATAATAACATTTATTGGTCTTTCTGATCTTCCAGGTATCCACTCTTATACAGGGCCATACCATGAGGTAGTCACCCATACACTGAGCGGAGACATCGGTTCTGTTTAGGAACAAAGATGCGGCCATTGTAGGTGATGTTAGAGAGAGCCCCTCAGAGAGCTGTAGAGGGTCTTTATCCCCTGACAAGTGTTTTCTACCTCCATCTGTAACCTTGTTATTAGGGCTGAGTTGCCGACAACTTTTGCTATAAGGGTTGGGTCTCCGTCCGGGTACTTCTTTACAGTCTCGTCTAGTGACTGCAGGAAGGCAGGGCTTCCTTCTATGTATTTAAGGATGGAACCTATGACTAAGGGTTGCCAGTTTTTCAATATCTCGTACACCCCGTCCTTATATATCCCCATATCATGTAGTGCAGAATATATGACAGAGGTTACTTCTTGTAGGAGATCCCAACCAGGATACTTGGATCTATTCTTCAAGCTATACATAAGGGCTGCAAACCACGCGTTGACACAATCCCTGGCTGCCAGAAAATGGCTGTGTGTTATCAAATAAGCAAATTTGTCCGAGGCCCATACTACATGCAAGTTACCGTAACAAACGGCCTTACAACCAAAGAAGGCGTACTCCTGTCTATTATTTCTGTTAAAGGTGATTTGCTGCACTATTGAGGTGTAGATGCTTTTCAACGTGAATGTTTGCTTGCATATCCCTGGAACATTGGTCTTCACTTCGGTCTCTTCGATCCCGGCATAATTGAGACAGCCTAGGGATGTGGCTTGGTTCGCCACCTTGATGTGATGGGATAATCGTTGTGACACAGCTGGGTTGTCCGGGTACCCGCTGACATGTGTCAGGGCCCAGTGTAAATAGTTGTTTGAGGGCAGAAGACAGATTCCCTTTGTATCTTCTATGAGCATCTTGTGTTCTTTCTTCAGTCCTAAGGGGTTGTCCCAGTTGTCCAATAGGTACTTGATTTCTACCCTGCATAACGCCGAGGCGAGATGTCTATCTCGTCGGAAGATAGGTGCTGTTTTTTCGCGTAGGTAAACAGGATCCGAGTCTTCTTCTTCCATGGCTAGTGTGGTTAGTTTTTTATAGGATTCTTGTAAATAGATAAACAAACAAGCATTATCATTGTACTTAGGTAACTAGGTCTTAAACTATGCTCTGGTTCTGATGTTTGACATGAGGACTAGCTCTTCCACTAATTTCTCTTCTAATCTTGTTGTCCTCCTCCTTAACGCCAGAACCGCTTGACGCAACCAGAAAGCCATCCCAAGCAAAGCCAATGCTCCAAGTGCGGAACACAGCTTCAAATGAACGAGATAAGAGAGATAAGGGTATTTTGCTTCTATCTGATCTTCTAACCATGAGGGGCCTCCAGGACCCATAGGAGTGGTCAGGTCCTTATAGGAGAACTCATGAGGATGTCCTTCATCTTTGGCCCAATGCTGATAAGCCCACTCAGATGCCTTCATCTCTGCTTCCTTATATAAAGGGCCTATATCTCGGTCCGGGATCCGCTCTGTGGTTACACATGATCCGTTCTCTCCTGGTGTGATGGTCGAGAGATTGCTCCCTCTTACTACATATTGTATCGCACACACGCCGGCTGGGCTCCACGAGTAGACCCTGTTAGTGCTGGGGTCTATATACCCTTTCTTCATGCCTTTTTTTTTTTTTTTTTTGCGACAGCGACGAATCGCTGTCATCATCACCATGATTCAGTGAAGAGGTTTCACCATCTCTGTACGCAAACTCCTGAGCACCGTCCTTGACCGCAGGGTTCGCAACGAAGGGGATCGAAGTCTACAACTTTGAGAACAGCCTCTTCAAAACACGCATCATAAGCGAATTGTCGCACTTGTAACGTCTTTCCCTAATGTATTTCGTAATTATCTGCACGGACGCACTCGCATTATACCTGAGTGTGAAAGCCTTCAAGTATATAACATCGACCAAAGCGTATAGTTGCTCCGTCGGCAATGGGTCTGCTGGTCCTGAGACGTCTACACCATTGACAACAACTCTCGTGTTGATGGAGGTCATATACTCAAAAATGGCATTTGTGGAAAATTTCGCCTGAGTTTGCCGTAAAGCATAATTCAAGCCCATTTCCCACAACCTCTCGGGCACCACCATCTGCCTCCGCGTGAAATTCATCGAGAAACTTTCCTCGTCCTTTGTCCGGGATTCATACATGTAGTAGTCTACGACAAGCTTACCAACCAAATTACTCGCCGCCGGAATGTTGAATGAGATATTACCAGCGGGAGTATCACCGGTTATTTTAACTATCTTCAGAACCAAATACTCTATTATTTCAGAAATATAGAGCTGACCGATGCTGCTGACGTACTTCGACCTGACAATCGTTTCTATATAGGTTGAATATGCGTGACGGTACGACATTGAGTAATCTCCCTTGAAATAAAACTCAATTTGGTCGACATACTTATCCCCTTCGCGGATGGTCGTGGAGGATGGAATAGCAACGTAAATTTTCCGCCAACACATATTGATGAGCGGCAACTCTCCCGTTTCCACACTACTTATCAGTATTTCCGGGTCCGGGTTCTTCATGCCTTGGAGGGTATCATATTCTATGGGGATGTAATAATAACATTTATTGGTCTATCTGATCTTCCAGGTATCCACTCTTATACAGGGCCATACCATGAGGTAGTCACCCATACACTGAGCGGAGACATCGGTTCTGTTTAGGAACAAAGATGCGGCCATTGTAGGTGATGTTAGAGAGAGCCCCTCAGAGAGCTGTAGAGGGTCTTTATCCCCTGACAAGTGTTTTCTACCTCCATCTGTAACCTTGTTATTAGGGCTGAGTTGCCGACAACTTTTGCTATAAGGGTTGGGTCTCCGTCCGGGTACTTCTTTACAGTCTCGTCTAGTGACTGCAGGAAGGCAGGGCTTCCTTCTATGTATTTAAGGATGGAACCTATGACTAAGGGTTGCCAGTTTTTCAATATCTCGTACACCCCGTCCTTATATATCCCCATATCATGTAGTGCAGAATATATGACAGAGGTTACTTCTTGTAGGAGATCCCAACCAGGATACTTGGATCTATTCTTCAAGCTATACATAAGGGCTGCAAACCACGCGTTGACACAATCCCTGGCTGCCAGAAAATGGCTGTGTGTTATCAAATAAGCAAATTTGTCCGAGGCCCATACTACATGCAAGTTACCGTAACAAACGGCCTTACAACCAAAGAAGGCGTACTCCTGTCTATTATTTCTGTTAAAGGTGATTTGCTGCACTATTGAGGTGTAGATGCTTTTCAACGTGAATGTTTGCTTGCATATCCCTGGAACATTGGTCTTCACTTCGGTCTCTTCGATCCCGGCATAATTGAGACAGCCTAGGGATGTGGCTTGGTTCGCCACCTTGATGTGATGGGATAATCGTTGTGACACAGCTGGGTTGTCCGGGTACCCGCTGACATGTGTCAGGGCCCAGTGTAAATAGTTGTTTGAGGGCAGAAGACAGATTCCCTTTGTATCTTCTATGAGCATCTTGTGTTCTTTCTTCAGTCCTAAGGGGTTGTCCCAGTTGTCCAATAGGTACTTGATTTCTACCGTGCATAACGCCGAGGCGAGATGTCTATCTCGTCGGAAGATAGGTGCTGTTTTCTCGCGTAGGTAAACAGGATCCGAGTCTTCTTCTTCCATGGCTAGTGTGGTTAGTTTTTTATAGGATTCTTGTAAATAGATAAACAAACAAGCATTATCATTGTACTTAGGTAACTAGGTCTTAAACTATGCTCTGGTTCTGATGTTTGACATGAGGACTAGCTCTTCCACTAATTTCTCTTCTAATCTTGTTGTCCTCCTCCTTAACGCCAGAACCGCTTGACGCAACCAGAAAGCCATCCCAAGCAAAGCCAATGCTCCAAGTGCGGAACACAGCTTCAAATGAACGAGATAAGAGAGATAAGGGTATTTTGCTTCTATCTGATCTTCTAACCATGAGGGGCCTCCAGGACCCATAGGAGTGGTCAGGTCCTTATAGGAGAACTCATGAGGATGTCCTTCATCTTTGGCCCAATGCTGATAAGCCCACTCAGATGCCTTCATCTCTGCTTCCTTATATAAAGGGCCTATATCTCGGTCCGGGATCCGCTCTGTGGTTACACATGATCCGTTCTCTCCTGGTGTGATGGTCGAGAGATTGCTCCCTCTTACTACATATTGTATCGCACACACGCCGGCTGGGCTCCACGAGTAGACCCTGTTAGTGCTGGGGTCTATATACCCTTTCTTCATGCCTTTTTTTTTTTTTTTTTTGCGACAGCGACGAATCGCTGTCATCATCACCATGATTCAGTGAAGAGGTTTCACCATCTCTGTACGCAAACTCCTGAGCACCGTCCTTGACCGCAGGGTTCGCAACGAAGGGGATCGAAGTCCACAACTTTGAGAACAGCCTCTTCAAAACACGCATCATAAGCGAATTGTCGCACTTGTAACGTCTTTCCCTAATGTATTTCGTAATTATCTGCACGGACGCACTCGCATTATACCTGAGTGTGAAAGCCTTCAAGTATATAACATCGACCAAAGCGTATAGTTGCTCCGTCGGCAATGGGTCTGCTGGTCCTGAGACGTCTACACCATTGACAACAACTCTCGTGTTGATGGAGGTCATATACTCAAAAATGGCATTTGTGGAAAATTTCGCCTGAGTTTGCCGTAAAGCATAATTCAAGCCCATTTCCCACAACCTCTCGGGCACCACCATCTGCCTCCGCGTGAAATTCATCGAGAAACTTTCCTCGTCCTTTGTCCGGGATTCATACATGTAGTAGTCTACGACAAGCTTACCAACCAAATTACTCGCCGCCGGAATGTTGAATGAGATATTACCAGCGGGAGTATCACCGGTTATTTTAACTATCTTCAGAACCAAATACTCTATTATTTCAGAAATATAGAGCTGACCGATGCTGCTGACGTACTTCGACCTGACAATCGTTTCTATATAGGTTGAATATGCGTGACGGTACGACATTGAGTAATCTCCCTTGAAATAAAACTCAATTTGGTCGACATACTTATCCCCTTCGCGGATGGTCGTGGAGGATGGAATAGCAACGTAAATTTTCCGCCAACACATATTGATGAGCGGCAACTCTCCCGTTTCCACACTACTTATCAGTATTTCCGGGTCCGGGTTCTTCATGCCTTGGAGGGTATCATATTCTATGGGGATGTAATAATAACATTTATTGGTCTATCTGATCTTCCAGGTATCCACTCTTATACAGGGCCATACCATGAGGTAGTCACCCATACACTGAGCGGAGACATCGGTTCTGTTTAGGAACAAAGATGCGGCCATTGTAGGTGATGTTAGAGAGAGCCCCTCAGAGAGCTGTAGAGGGTCTTTATCCCCTGACAAGTGTTTTCTACCTCCATCTGTAACCTTGTTATTAGGGCTGAGTTGCCGACAACTTTTGCTATAAGGGTTGGGTCTCCGTCCGGGTACTTCTTTACAGTCTCGTCTAGTGACTGCAGGAAGGCAGGGCTTCCTTCTATGTATTTAAGGATGGAACCTATGACTAAGGGTTGCCAGTTTTTCAATATCTCGTACACCCCGTCCTTATATATCCCCATATCATGTAGTGCAGAATATATGACAGAGGTTACTTCTTGTAGGAGATCCCAACCAGGATACTTGGATCTATTCTTCAAGCTATACATAAGGGCTGCAAACCACGCGTTGACACAATCCCTGGCTGCCAGAAAATGGCTGTGTGTTATCAAATAAGCAAATTTGTCCGAGGCCCATACTACATGCAAGTTACCGTAACAAACGGCCTTACAACCAAAGAAGGCGTACTCCTGTCTATTATTTCTGTTAAAGGTGATTTGCTGCACTATTGAGGTGTAGATGCTTTTCAACGTGAATGTTTGCTTGCATATCCCTGGAACATTGGTCTTCACTTCGGTCTCTTCGATCCCGGCATAATTGAGACAGCCTAGGGATGTGGCTTGGTTCGCCACCTTGATGTGATGGGATAATCGTTGTGACACAGCTGGGTTGTCCGGGTACCCGCTGACATGTGTCAGGGCCCAGTGTAAATAGTTGTTTGAGGGCAGAAGACAGATTCCCTTTGTATCTTCTATGAGCATCTTGTGTTCTTTCTTCAGTCCTAAGGGGTTGTCCCAGTTGTCCAATAGGTACTTGATTTCTACCGTGCATAACGCCGAGGCGAGATGTCTATCTCGTCGGAAGATAGGTGCTGTTTTCTCGCGTAGGTAAACAGGATCCGAGTCTTCTTCTTCCATGGCTAGTGTGGTTAGTTTTTTATAGGATTCTTGTAAATAGATAAACAAACAAGCATTATCATTGTACTTAGGTAACTAGGTCTTAAACTATGCTCTGGTTCTGATGTTTGACATGAGGACTAGCTCTTCCACTAATTTCTCTTCTAATCTTGTTGTCCTCCTCCTTAACGCCAGAACCGCTTGACGCAACCAGAAAGCCATCCCAAGCAAAGCCAATGCTCCAAGTGCGGAACACAGCTTCAAATGAACGAGATAAGAGAGATAAGGGTATTTTGCTTCTATCTGATCTTCTAACCATGAGGGGCCTCCAGGACCCATAGGAGTGGTCAGGTCCTTATAGGAGAACTCATGAGGATGTCCTTCATCTTTGGCCCAATGCTGATAAGCCCACTCAGATGCCTTCATCTCTGCTTCCTTATATAAAGGGCCTATATCTCGGTCCGGGATCCGCTCTGTGGTTACACATGATCCGTTCTCTCCTGGTGTGATGGTCGAGAGATTGCTCCCTCTTACTACATATTGTATCGCACACACGCCGGCTGGGCTCCACGAGTAGACCCTGTTAGTGCTGGGGTCTATATACCCTTTCTTCATGCCTTTTTTTTTTTTTTTTTTGCGACAGCGACGAATCGCTGTCATCATCACCATGATTCAGTGAAGAGGTTTCACCATCTCTGTACGCAAACTCCTGAGCACCGTCCTTGACCGCAGGGTTCGCAACGAAGGGGATCGAAGTCCACAACTTTGAGAACAGCCTCTTCAAAACACGCATCATAAGCGAATTGTCGCACTTGTAACGTCTTTCCCTAATGTATTTCGTAATTATCTGCACGGACGCACTCGCATTATACCTGAGTGTGAAAGCCTTCAAGTATATAACATCGACCAAAGCGTATAGTTGCTCCGTCGGCAATGGGTCTGCTGGTCCTGAGACGTCTACACCATTGACAACAACTCTCGTGTTGATGGAGGTCATATACTCAAAAATGGCATTTGTGGAAAATTTCGCCTGAGTTTGCCGTAAAGCATAATTCAAGCCCATTTCCCACAACCTCTCGGGCACCACCATCTGCCTCCGCGTGAAATTCATCGAGAAACTTTCCTCGTCCTTTGTCCGGGATTCATACATGTAGTAGTCTACGACAAGCTTACCAACCAAATTACTCGCCGCCGGAATGTTGAATGAGATATTACCAGCGGGAGTATCACCGGTTATTTTAACTATCTTCAGAACCAAATACTCTATTATTTCAGAAATATAGAGCTGACCGATGCTGCTGACGTACTTCGACCTGACAATCGTTTCTATATAGGTTGAATATGCGTGACGGTACGACATTGAGTAATCTCCCTTGAAATAAAACTCAATTTGGTCGACATACTTATCCCCTTCGCGGATGGTCGTGGAGGATGGAATAGCAACGTAAATTTTCCGCCAACACATATTGATGAGCGGCAACTCTCCCGTTTCCACACTACTTATCAGTATTCCCGGGTCCGGGTTCTTCATGCCTTGGAGGGTATCATATTCTATGGGGATGTAATAATAACATTTATTGGTCTTTCTGATCTTCCAGGTATCCACTCTTATACAGGGCCATACCATGAGGTAGTCACCCATACACTGAGCGGAGACATCGGTTCTGTTTAGGAACAAAGATGCGGCCATTGTAGGTGATGTTAGAGAGAGCCCCTCAGAGAGCTGTAGAGGGTCTTTATCCCCTGACAAGTGTTTTCTACCTCCATCTGTAACCTTGTTATTAGGGCTGAGTTGCCGACAACTTTTGCTATAAGGGCTGGGTCTCCGTCCGGGTACTTCTTTACAGTCTCGTCTAGTGACTGCAGGAAGGCAGGGCTTCCTTCTATGTATTTAAGGATGGAACCTATGACTAAGGGTTGCCAGTTTTTCAATATCTCGTACACCCCGTCCTTATATATCCCCATATCATGTAGTGCAGAATATATGACAGAGGTTACTTCTTGTAGGAGATCCCAACCAGGATACTTGGATCTATTCTTCAAGCTATACATAAGGGCTGCAAACCACGCGTTGACACAATCCCTGGCTGCCAGAAAATGGCTGTGTGTTATCAAATAAGCAAATTTGTCCGAGGCCCATACTACATGCAAGTTACCGTAACAAACGGCCTTACAACCAAAGAAGGCGTACTCCTGTCTATTATTTCTGTTAAAGGTGATTTGCTGCACTATTGAGGTGTAGATGCTTTTCAACGTGAATGTTTGCTTGCATATCCCTGGAACATTGGTCTTCACTTCGGTCTCTTCGATCCCGGCATAATTGAGACAGCCTAGGGATGTGGCTTGGTTCGCCACCTTGATGTGATGGGATAATCGTTGTGACACAGCTGGGTTGTCCGGGTACCCGCTGACATGTGTCAGGGCCCAGTGTAAATAGTTGTTTGAGGGCAGAAGACAGATTCCCTTTGTATCTTCTATGAGCATCTTGTGTTCTTTCTTCAGTCCTAAGGGGTTGTCCCAGTTGTCCAATAGGTACTTGATTTCTACCCTGCATAACGCCGAGGCGAGATGTCTATCTCGTCGGAAGATAGGTGCTGTTTTTTCGCGTAGGTAAACAGGATCCGAGTCTTCTTCTTCCATGGCTAGTGTGGTTAGTTTTTTATAGGATTCTTGTAAATAGATAAACAAACAAGCATTATCATTGTACTTAGGTAACTAGGTCTTAAACTATGCTCTGGTTCTGATGTTTGACATGAGGACTAGCTCTTCCACTAATTTCTCTTCTAATCTTGTTGTCCTCCTCCTTAACGCCAGAACCGCTTGACGCAACCAGAAAGCCATCCCAAGCAAAGCCAATGCTCCAAGTGCGGAACACAGCTTCAAATGAACGAGATAAGAGAGATAAGGGTATTTTGCTTCTATCTGATCTTCTAACCATGAGGGGCCTCCAGGACCCATAGGAGTGGTCAGGTCCTTATAGGAGAACTCATGAGGATGTCCTTCATCTTTGGCCCAATGCTGATAAGCCCACTCAGATGCCTTCATCTCTGCTTCCTTATATAAAGGGCCTATATCTCGGTCCGGGATCCGCTCTGTGGTTACACATGATCCGTTCTCTCCTGGTGTGATGGTCGAGAGATTGCTCCCTCTTACTACATATTGTATCGCACACACGCCGGCTGGGCTCCACGAGTAGACCCTGTTAGTGCTGGGGTCTATATACCCTTTCTTCATGCCTTTTTTTTTTTTTTTTTTGCGACAGCGACGAATCGCTGTCATCATCACCATGATTCAGTGAAGAGGTTTCACCATCTCTGTACGCAAACTCCTGAGCACCGTCCTTGACCGCAGGGTTCGCAACGAAGGGGATCGAAGTCCACAACTTTGAGAACAGCCTCTTCAAAACACGCATCATAAGCGAATTGTCGCACTTGTAACGTCTTTCCCTAATGTATTTCGTAATTATCTGCACGGACGCACTCGCATTATACCTGAGTGTGAAAGCCTTCAAGTATATAACATCGACCAAAGCGTATAGTTGCTCCGTCGGCAATGGGTCTGCTGGTCCTGAGACGTCTACACCATTGACAACAACTCTCGTGTTGATGGAGGTCATATACTCAAAAATGGCATTTGTGGAAAATTTCGCCTGAGTTTGCCGTAAAGCATAATTCAAGCCCATTTCCCACAACCTCTCGGGCACCACCATCTGCCTCCGCGTGAAATTCATCGAGAAACTTTCCTCGTCCTTTGTCCGGGATTCATACATGTAGTAGTCTACGACAAGCTTACCAACCAAATTACTCGCCGCCGGAATGTTGAATGAGATATTACCAGCGGGAGTATCACCGGTTATTTTAACTATCTTCAGAACCAAATACTCTATTATTTCAGAAATATAGAGCTGACCGATGCTGCTGACGTACTTCGACCTGACAATCGTTTCTATATAGGTTGAATATGCGTGACGGTACGACATTGAGTAATCTCCCTTGAAATAAAACTCAATTTGGTCGACATACTTATCCCCTTCGCGGATGGTCGTGGAGGATGGAATAGCAACGTAAATTTTCCGCCAACACATATTGATGAGCGGCAACTCTCCCGTTTCCACACTACTTATCAGTATTTCCGGGTCCGGGTTCTTCATGCCTTGGAGGGTATCATATTCTATGGGGATGTAATAATAACATTTATTGGTCTTTCTGATCTTCCAGGTATCCACTCTTATACAGGGCCATACCATGAGGTAGTCACCCATACACTGAGCGGAGACATCGGTTCTGTTTAGGAACAAAGATGCGGCCATTGTAGGTGATGTTAGAGAGAGCCCCTCAGAGAGCTGTAGAGGGTCTTTATCCCCTGACAAGTGTTTTCTACCTCCATCTGTAACCTTGTTATTAGGGCTGAGTTGCCGACAACTTTTGCTATAAGGGTTGGGTCTCCGTCCGGGTACTTCTTTACAGTCTCGTCTAGTGACTGCAGGAAGGCAGGGCTTCCTTCTATGTATTTAAGGATGGAACCTATGACTAAGGGTTGCCAGTTTTTCAATATCTCGTACAGTCAGCAACGAAAGTCCATGAACACATCCAAATTTTCAAAACACCTGCACACTATAAAGGTTCATATGTAACTGAACAGGCTGTTGTACAAATCTCTGTAGACATTTGGGAACACCAAAAGTCGATGTACATTATTTTTACAAAAGTAGCTGAACATGTTCAATTACATAATTAGCCTGATCTGTAAAATATCACAATTTGCTGAACACGTCTGAATACATAAATCCACTGATATGTATACTACTCAAAACTTGCTGGACATATTTAATTACATAATTAGCCTGATCTGTAAAATATCAAAATTTGCTGAACACGTCTGAATACATAAATCCACTGATATGTATACTACTCAAAACTTGCTGGACATATTTAATTACATAATTAGCCTAAACTGTAAAATGACAAAATTTGCTGAACATGACTGAGTACATAAATCCGCTGATATGTGTATAAATTTGTCGCCGGACCGGGGTCCAAAAGAAACGTTCTGAGAAACTTAAACAGGAGGTCAAGTTAATGTTTATAAGTATTTCTGCATTAAATTTTAGGACCAAGTTCACGTAAACGGCACCGGTAAATTAAAATATCTTTTTTATAAAAACATTAACTAAAACAAAAATCAACCATACCATAGTGATCAGTACCGTGCGAACTATTACGACGCCAACAAAAACAGAAGGGTTTTATCGGACCCTGTATAAGTAAGTCAATTGTATGTACGGCCGGCCTCATACTCGTAATTATGTTGCTACGCACTTTAGTCCTTTGTCACTTTATAGTTATGTTTGAACTGCTGAACTAATCTGTCAAAAGCGGTAAAGCGACAAGGTACAAAAGTGTGCAGCTACTTATAAGGCCGACTGTACCACATAATATTGCATGTTATAATTTTTTTCAGAAGTCAATAAAAAGGCGTTTTATAACATTAACGTTTATACATGTTTAATTTAGTCTTAAAAATAATATCATGTTAATGTGTAACTTAATCATAACATCACTGGCTCAAACTTTCCTCAGATTGTTTTATCAAAAGCGAGTGTGTCCACCTTCCGCATCAATCACTGCTTGCAGGCGTTCTTGCATGGACTGCACCATATTTTCGCATGTCTGGCTACCCCTAAATGTTTCCCAACAATCCCAACATTCAAGTATATGGTTCTTTATATTTTGTTTTGTACGAGGTGTTTCAGGATCCCACGCTTGGACCATTAGGCCCCATAAATTCTCAATCACATTTAGGTCTGGGCTTTTCGGTGGGAAACTGATTTCCAGCACACGCTCACTATTTTCTCGGAACCAAGCTTGTCAGATACGTGCTTTGTGGATTGAACAATTATCGTGAATAAACGGTATAGGCCTCTCACCTGGGAACACGACTTCTGCTGTCGGCATCAAAACATCGTTAAGTATCTCCTTATAGCCTTCACTATTTAATCTCCCACCAATTTCAATAAGCTCTCCAGGACCACTACCACACATCCATCCCCAGACTCCTACGGATATTCTTCCACTTGACCTGTTTTCTACAATATTACGTTCGTCGTAACGAGTTTTATTTATCCTCCACAATGTTATTCGCCCGGTTTCCGTCGACTTGAACGTTTTTTCATCGGAAAATATTACCTTTGAGAAATCGTGGTTTAGATATGTTTCAGCAAATTGCAGTCTTAGTAATTTGTGTCTTGCCGACAGTTTCAATTTCCTTGCTGGAGCACGATTGTGGACACCACTTTCGTGGAGTCGTCGCCTCAAGGTATTCATTGAAATATTATTTTCTAAAGCAACGACTCGAGTCTGCACAAAACCATTTTCTCTAAAACGTCCAATCATGTCAATGTCTTGTTGACGTGATGTCTTTCTTGGTCTTCCAGTTCTTTTAAGTTCGTGGACATTGCCAATATCTGCCCAACGTTTTATCCAAAAGTAAACTGTGGTTCGCTGAAATTTAAAGAAATATCAATCGTTTGAATGCCATTGATATATATCTTGTTAATTTTTTGTAGGTTTTTTGCATGTGAATTACACTTACCGATACTCCAAGCTCCAAAGCAATGTCTGAAATAGGTAAACCTTGCTCCTTTAGTACAATTATCTTGTGCCGTTCGTGTTCATTAATTTGCACGTTGTATGGCATCGTTTACTTAATTTTTATTTTTATATTTTTTACAATAATCACTAAGTACCGATTGCAGTACTGCAGATGTAAATCACTTATATTGGCAGAATTAAAAACAAAAGATAGAAAGAATGTTCGTGGAATGTCCAATTCAAAAAGAAGAACAGCTACTTTTCAAAAAAAAGGTTTAATAGAAAACAAACAGTTCAACGGAAAAATCTCTTGAAATACTGCTTGAAATAAACTAGAAAGCTAGGAAGATTAGGAATATGAAAACACTTTATTAGAGAAAATAGGAAGTGTAGTGCCACTTTACTTGAAGTGCTTACTCTTCATAGGACTAGATTTTGATAAGCCCGACTATCAAAACACATGAGTAATTATAATTTATAACTAAGGCAATAAGGCATATCATTTAAATATCATGTTTGATACAGTCATCTTCAAAAGTCGCTGAACATTTTAGTACAGACAAGGTCATATATATCTGTAAGTATGTACGAGTACAATCGCACATAAATAGTCGACAGGTAGAAAAATATTTTCGATCCTACAGTCCGATGGATACGCATTTCTGAGAACACGATATCTAGGAAATAAATTTAAAAAAAAACTTTTGTAATTATGTTATAGACGTAAGTAGGTAGATATCAATAATTGAATTAAGTCGTGTTGTTATCAAATATTTCAGTGGGTATAAATTGGAGCTATAAGAACGATCTACAAGTAAAACCGCGAGAAATCCTTGTATGGTATGAAGTAAAACTATCAAATTGAAAATTTATAAAACTGACTCCTACAATCCTGAATAGGGCCACCACCACCCCTTGGAGTGTAACTTATCCATTAAAAAAAAGAATTTGTAAAAATTCATAAATGACGTGAAACACAATTGAATTGAGAACCTCCTTTTTTTTGAAGTCGGTTGAAATCTAAAATAGTAAAAAAGTGTAAGAAGCGAGAGGCTGTCATAAACAAATGACATGTCAATGATGTCACAAATGAAAGAGACAAATGTATTGTATGATAGTGCTGTACTTTTTTCGGTGATTGTCATCAGTCTTAATTCGAAAATTAGTCCGGTCATGATCTAACAAATCACTTTTAAACGATACTACGTCCAGCAACTTTTGGAAGTATACTGTCCAGCTACTTTTGAAAAAATAATGTCCGGCCACTTTTGGAAATATACTGTCCAGCAACTTTTGGAAGTTTACTGTCCAGCCACTTTTGAAAATATAATGTCCGGCCACTTGAAAATATACTGTCCAGCAACTTTTGGAAGTTTACTGTCCAGCCACTTTTGGAAATATACTGTATAGCTACTTTTAAAAAATTAAAATGTAAATGGAATTTTGTTTGTAACTATGATCAGTAACTTATGTACAATTCATGTGTCTAGTATCTTTTGTAACGTTATTTTGTTCGGCAAGTTTCGTTGCTGACTGTACGACACCCATGATGTCACAAAAAAAGGCTGGCAAATGGATGACAAAATATGCACATTGAACGTTCCTGCATCTAGAGGTAAACGAATAATTATACTACACGCAGGATCTGCAAGCGGCTGGGTAAACGGAGCGTTGCTTTTATCAGCAAAAAATATGTCAAATTGTAGTGCCGACTATCACCAAGACATGAACGCTTGTCTATTCGAAAAATGGTTCGAAAATCAATTACATACATACATACATACATTAAATCACGCCTGTTTCCCAGAGGGGTAGGCAGAGACCACTTCTTTCCACTTGCTACGATCTTGACAAATTTCTTTCGCTTCTTCCACATTCATACATCGAGTCATGCACGCACGTCGGTTTCGCGTACTTAAGATTCGGCCCTTTTCCAGTATTTCACCGATTTGACTCGAAAAAGTACGCCTAGGGCGGCCCCTTCCGACCCGTCCACTCACTATCGATGTGTATATCTCTTTCGTCAATCTTCTTTCATCCATCCTTTCCAAATGACCGAACCATCGAAGCATGCCCTTTTCAATCTTAGTCAATACATTTTCTTTTATTCCACATTTCTCTCTGACTTTTTCATTCCTTACTCTATCAATCAGTTTCACACCACACATACTACGCAAAGAGCGCATTTCAACAAAATCAATTATTACCGAATATAACAGAGGGAAGCGTTATCGTCATGGACAACGCTCCGTACCATTCGAGACAAAAAGAATTGATACCATGTTCAAACACCAGAAAAGGCGATATCCAAATGTTTTTGAGCAAACATAATATCTTTTATCCAGAAAAAGCAACCAAGGATGCATTGTTAAAAATCATAAAACTACTTACTTTTAATAAAACCTATTTTATAGAAGAGATGGCGAAAATGAAAAATTGTGAAGTGTTAAGATTACCGCCTTACTATTTTGCACTCTTAACCCGATCGAGCTTATGTGGAGCTCCGTTAAACGATATATTCGTAGGCATAACAGTGATCCAAAGTTCAGTGAAGGTGTACTGCAACTCATAAGAGAGTCGATAACGTTAACGAACGAAAAATGGGGGAATTGCTGCAGTCATGTTCAGAGGCTAGAACATGAAAAGTCTAGAGCAGCGGTCGGCAACAGGCGGCCCGCGAGCCTTCCTGGATATTTTGTATGTAATCGGAATTTGTACGCATTTCTAATAATCACAAACAACTTTTCTTAAATAGTGGAAAAGTAAAAAGGGCGAGAATTTGTAATTCACCACTGTCGCGTACATAATATTTGTTTCGAGCCCATAGCAACAAATAATGCAGCACGACTTCGTCTATCGCGCGCGTTTTGTCTCATTTCCTCCCGCGCCCCTCTCACACCTTTGTGCACTCGCCGCGCTGCGCGACCGCGGCGACCGCAGTGAAGTGACAGCCGTCGCCTGCGCGTCACTTGTTGCCTACGTATCGATTGATCGAAATACGTCGTACTTTTACGAAAGTAAACAACTACAGTTCTATTTACGACTTTAAACTCTCGGTAAGTGTAAAACTTTTTTATTTACTTGCAACTCTTGATTTTTTAAGGTTAAAATGCGTGTTTTCAATGGAATAAAAATGCTGACTTTTTTATTGATTTATTCATTCTATCAAATAATAATACTTACTACCTTTTACTGTTTTTGGTATGCTGCTAATGTTTTCTTTTTGTCACGACTTAATGCCTATTCCATTCTTTTGTTGTAGCATTTACCTACTAAATATTGGGTGATCATAACTTTCACTAATGGCCTCAAGAAAGAGAAAAGTGGTGGAGGAAAACAGAGCTTTTAATGATGTATGGACTGATTTGTACTTTTTTATCGAGTTTAAGGGTAAACCGGTATGCTTAATATGCCAAAAAAGCATTGCTGTTCAAAAAGAATACAATCTGAAACGTCACTATGATAGCGAGCATAAAGCTAAATTTGCATGTCTTGAGGGTGATATAAAAACACACAAAATAAATTCACGCAAATCTTCGCTAAAAAACCAGCAAAATATTTTTAAGCGTCAAATCGAGACAAACTCGTCTGGTGTACGAGCGAGTTTAAGGGTGGCAGAAAAACTAGCAAAGGCTGGAAGACCGATTACTGATAGCGAACTAGTCAAGGAATGCGTTTTGGCTATGGTGGAAGAGGTATGTCCAGAACAAAAAAAAATGAAGATATTAGTTTATCTGCCAGAACGTGCACTCGGCGTACTGAAGATTTGGCTAAAAGTTTGAGCGAGCAACTTCAGGAAAAGGTACGGTCCTTTGAATGGTTTTCTTTAGCTACCGATGAAACTGATGATGTTTCAGATACTGCGCAGCTGCTCATAATAGTTCGTGGAATTGATGAGCATTTTAATGTCTTTGAAGAGCTTTTACAGCTAGCAAGCGTGAAAGGAACGACCACAGGGGAAGACTTATTTCGCAAACTCGAGAAAGCGTTGGAATCTTATGAATTACCATGGCAAACATTGGTAAGTGTTACTACTGATGGTGGCATAAACATGAGTGGGCAAAACAAGGGCCTCGTGGGTCGAATCAAAACAAAATTAGCAGAGATTGGTTGCGAAATTCCGTTATTTTTCCACTGTATTGTCCACCAAGAAGCGCTTTGCTGTAAAGTTCTTTCGTGGAAAGAAGTGATGGACGTCGCAGTTTCTACTGTAAACTTCATCAGAAAAAATGGGTTGACACATCGTCAATTCCAACAGTTTCTATCAGACATAGAAGCGGATCACCAAGATGTCCTGTATTATTCTGAAGTGAGATGGTTAAGTAGGGATGCAGTTCTGAAAAGATTTTTCGACCTCAGAAAAGAAATCAACCAATTTATGATTTACAAAGGGAAAACAGTTCCAGAACTTACGGAACCTCAATGGCTGATAGATCTTGGGTTTTTGACCGATTTAACTCATGAGTTAAATTTATTGAATGTGAGACTTCAGGGCAAAAACAAACTTATATCTGATATGCACACAAATGTTAAAGCTTACCAAATGAAAAACAAGCTGTTTATAAAACATATTGATGAGAAAAATTTGGACCATTTCCCGAACTGCAGAATAGCTGTTGAAGAAGTTGGAAGTGATTTTCATTGGAAAAATGATAAATTGGAAAGCATTTTGAGGGATTTATCAAGTCAATTCAACGACAGATTTGCTGACTTCGAGAAAGTTTCCAACAAATTGAAGATATTTGCAAATCCCATTTCGTGTGATCTGGATGACGTACCAAGTAATTTACAAATGAATGTGATTGACCTTCAGTCTGATGACTCATTAAAAACCTCTTTTCGCGAAATGAATGACGTAACTAAATTTTATGGCAGTTTGTCGTCCAATTTTATCGAATTGAAAAGGTTTGCTCAGCAAATTATTTCAATGTTTGGTAGCAGATACATATGCGAGCAGACCTTTTCGATTCTAAATTACCGAAAAAATAAATGTTGTTCGCGACTTACAGACGAGCATTTGAGTGCCATCTTGCGAATTTCAACTACCAACATGACGCCAAACAACTGAATCTTATCTATCTATCTTATCTATCCTACAGATAATTTTAATAATCAAATCAAAAGTGATTTTCACAAATATTAACCTTTTTCGGTTAATATTTGTGAAAATCCCAGAAGCATTCCAAGCAGAGACCTGGTTTTAAGGGGCACTCTGGGCAGCAAAATAAGGTATTCTTTCTAACTTGTTTGGTATCCCAGCAGTGTTTGCACCTTCGTCTTTTAGTTTTGCCCTCTTCATTCTTATCTAAATGAGAAGGCAGGTGTATGAAGGGATTTTTTGAGGTGTTTATTTTGTTTATTCCCTTTGGAGGTGGCAGCAAAGTAGTAATGACCGAGTGTCTATAATTATAATAGGATATGGGACCAGCTACTTTTATATACAATAAGTAGGCATTCAAGAACATCATTTGGAAAATGTGAATGCCTACTTTTTTATACCAACGCATGGTTTTGTGTTCGCAAGTGTAGTACGACAGCAACTGGTCCTGACGATCAACACCGCTCATGAATTTATTATATTCTATTATTATCTCGGGTTTTAGAAGTCTCTGTCCCCTTTTGTTCATTACTGGTATTAACTCGGGGGACAGTTTGGTGCTGATCGTCAGGACGTCGCGCTTTCCGACTGCATCAGTTTATTTAAATTGTTAAAATGGGGTAATATGAAGTCTAAGAAGAGTAAGTAGAGCTTCACATAATGGGTTATTTAGGTTAGTTCGTATACTTCTAGCTGTGGAAGAATTTTCATTTGAAGCCACTGCATCAATGAAAAACAGTTTAAGGGCTTCATACTGTTCGAGAATTCGTGCCACTGCTGCATGAAGTGACAACCATCTTGTTTGTGCAGGATGCAATATTTTGTGCGGCTTTAAATTTAAAAATGTTTGAAACATTTTCAATTCTCCAATTCGTTTTGGACTACAATGAATATAGTTATATACTTCCCTGCCTAGATCTTCTGCCATTTGTGGTAATTTGTTGAAGGCATATGAAGCACAAAGTGCGAAGGAGTGGCAAATACATTTCATAATAAATATGTTAGGGATATCTTTTTTTAAGAGGGTGAATTAATGTTACCCATCATATTATTAGCTCCGTCTGATGCAAAGCCTATGAGGTTTTTTTGCCATGGGATAGAATCCTTCTCAAATGCGGCTATTATCAAACTGTACAGTTCAGCTGCAGTTGCCCCCTCAATTGGTATAAGATCATAAAAATAATCACATATTTCTTCTTCAATCATTATTCTTACAACTACACATAAGTGTTTTGTGACACCCCGGTCTGTTGATTCATCAATCATGTTTGAAAATTGGGATTGTTTCATATTATCAATGAGCATCTCTTTACTGTATTTACCTAAAACATTTTTAGCGATACATGTAGCCTTAATACGGCTAAGCGAAATATTTTTTACTACTCGAACCTCTGATTCTGGGCAAATCACAGCCATTCGTTTTGGTAAATGCTCAACAGCTGCTGTTACAGCAGTAAAGGGTAAATTGTGTTCAATTATGTGGTACTTACCTATAGTGGGGTGCCTTTTGATGTTGACGGCAATACCTCATGCAATGTTCTTTGCGATGTAACACTGTTGGAGGCTTGACTATGTTTTTTGAATTTTTATGTCGCTCTAAGTCAGGTTTGCTAGAATTGGCTATAGATATGTCACACCGGCACCATTTGAAATAAGCATCATTGTTCCCCTTTGTGCTGGATGAAAGCCAACCTTTGAACGGCTCCATATAAAGCCATTCGTCTTGAACAGTTAGTTTTTAAAACGCTGGCAGCGTTGCCACGTTGAACGGCAATGCTTAATCTTTGTGCCAAGTACAGGCCAGCATTTTTGTCACGGGTTGCGTCGATCAGGCGCTTTGACATATCTTTAAAAATACGGTGTGCTCCTGGTCCCCACGGTCCTAAAGTTTCGACCCCAAAAGGCTTAAATATGTAACTTCTATCAAGTTGACTGTATTTGCGCCTTTTGAGTGTCTCCACTGATTCCGCTGCGAAACCAGCCCTAGTACTTGTTCCAGGACGATGTGACGGCGCAAGGGTGTCCCATCATCCCATCATCCCATCAACAAGAGTCATCCCATCAGGTCTTACCATCATCGCGCATGAGACCATTTGGTTCCAAATTAATGGTGACGGGAAAATTTACTAGCACTTCGCGTACAGCATAGAACTTGGTGACCAAGCCGATCGACGCTGGCGCCACACTGGCAGCGGTGAGGAGCACAACATTGTGCACCCAAGCGGATTGAGGTTGCAACTCTAAAAGTTGATGAATCTAACAAAGTTCCTGTGTTCGGCGATGGAAGCGTCTGTAGCCACAAACCCGATTCCCACACTCCGACCGCTAGGAGACGGGCACGATCTGCGGAGCTGTTGCACGTTTGTAAAAGTTGATTCCGTACTTGCTCGCAGATCGGTCCGTTCCACTGCCTCTGAGAAGAAAAAGTTTTTGTGAGCTCGGAGTTTGGACAGGTTGAAGCCCACGTGTCTTGGGCCTCGTTAAAATGTATGAAATCATTTGAAAAAGATGGGGAAAGAATTTTTGCAATTAAATTTTGAGTAGGTACTATATACTGAGGAAAGAAACGCGGGCAAAGCGATTCCAGAAACCGACCTGATGCCTAAACCACCGAATCGCACCGGAAGTGAGGCCTGTAACCACTCTCGTTCATCTAAATTTATGTTTAAAATCGAAGCCAAAGTGTTTCTTATGATGCCGTCAATTCTGTATGCTTCCAGAGTTGACAACAGCGGGTATAATAGGTAAATTTAGGAAAAAAAATACAAAAACGAATAATTGTAAAAGCCATGTGTGTTAATTTTCGATAAGCGGTCTGAACATTGCAAAAACAAAAAAAAAACTCTTCGAAAAAAGGAGGTATACATTCATCAAGAATAGGAGAGCCCAGCAAACGAAGTGAAGATCTGTTTACATTTTTAATATCGGGGGTCAAACAATGAAATTTTTGTATTACAGTTTCTGGGGGTTTCAGGGGTGTATGGCGAGACTAAAAACAGCCGGTCCGAGAGGATCCCCTTGTTGGCACCCTACTGCTGAAGAAATTTCGTTGCCATTGTACGTTAATTTTGATGGGGAATATCGTAAACATTTGGAATTTTGTCTTTAACTTGCGTTAGTAGGGCTCCTCTATCCACAGAATTAAAAGCATTCTTTACATCCACTTTCAGCAGCACCTCCCCACTATTTTGGTCCAAAAATGTACGGATAGAATGGACGGCGGCTTCACAGCCACCTCGTGAGCCAAAACCTAGTTGGCTGAAATAACTAGGAAAGCTCGGGCGCAATTTTTTTACAGCAAATTTTAGCTGCAAGACGGCGATATGTTGTTCCGACTGCAATCGGTCTGACGCCGCCGTCCTTTTTTTTAGGGCACACAGGCTTGCACCATAGAGAACCTCAGTTACCTCATCGCTTACTCGCCCAGACAGCAAAAGGTTGACTAGAGCCGTCAGGTCCCTCAGAAGTGTCTCGGCAGTTTCCCCACAGCTACTGCATAGTAAATCTTTTAAATGCTGTGGTGTGAGGGCATCTACACCACCCACAGAGCCACTCGAGAAGGACATTACGGCTGCAGTCACGTCTAGAGCGATAACTTCGAAAGCGGTAACTGGTTCCCTCGGTGCTTCAGGGAATTGGACATCAGCTGCTGGAGATAAATGCTTTTCTTTCAAAGCCGAGAGGGTTTCAGAGGAATTTGGAGCTATCGTGTCCGTGGAAAATAAAATTCGTGCAGTCCCTCTTATATCACCATCACTAATTTTATTATCTACAAGTTTGTAGGAAGCAGAGTCAGAGACCGGTACAGTGAATTTAGAATTTGGATTTTTAATCGAGATATTACCGAAAAGTAAAGTGTGATTTTCCAGTGATGTATACTTCACGCAGTTCTCCTTTACTCTGGAAGTTAAAGATTTATTATTACCTTTTTCGGGCACCACATAAAGCACAGCATATGGCAAAATCAGTAAATGTTTCCAGGCACATTTAGTGTTATTTAAGACAACGGTCCTAATAGCCTGAGATAGGGCAGTGGCAACAGAGAGGCGGGCACCACGTGGAATACGTTTTATTACTGGAATTGTCATTTTTAGTTCTGATATAGTTTTCCAATATGTGGCCAAAAGAGAAATACTGCTAGTTTTATGGCATTTACCTTGATGAATTCGTAATCCTCTCTGGCCCTTGAAAAAATGTACCTGGGGACATTCTGGGCACTGCACAAGGTTTTCCAACGATACGACAGATTGCACACCAACAATGTGATCCGCTTGAGTGCACTGTTGCATCCTTCATGGGTTATAATACTTAAAAACTAAAGGAATAAGAATAAGAGCAAATACAACAATTAAGCTACATATAAAACACATGTGACAGTAAAAATTACACTAAAAATATAGTATCAATACTTAAAAACTAAAGGAATAAGAATAAGAGCAAATACAACAATTAAGCAGTGGCGAGCCTCGGGTTTCAGTATAGGGCAAGCCGAGAGATATATTTTGTAGTTTTTACGGTTATTATGGATAAATTTACCTTGTTACCACATTACTGATCAATCTTCACTTCACTCTTCAATTGTATAGGCATTTGCTAGCGTGGACGAGCTCACCAAAGCACACTAAACTGAAGGCATATTATCGCTACTCGCTAGATATAATTTTACAGACATATCAGCAATTGCATACTTTCGGTGGCCTTGAAAAAAGCCGTTTGGTTTGTTTGAGGCGTTGAGCGAATAAAATAAAGGTTCAACTTCTTATTTTAACTTTGCTTGCCTAGGGAAAAAGCAATAAGTACTTACTTTAATTTTAATTACCTACCTAAAAAAATACATACACATAACACAACATAGTTAAATTAAATTATTATTTGTATGCTAATTCAAATCATCTATCTTTTTTAAGAAAAGAGTTAATTACGTCAGAGTTAAATGTTGGTGAGCGTTTTATTTGTACCAACAACTGTTTTTCGATAGATATCATTGATAACTCAGAGAGACGCTCTTGACCTTGTGTATTTCTCAGATATGTATGGATACGCTTAAGAGACGAAAAAGCACGTTCCGCTGAAGCACTTGTAGCCGGAATAGTTACGACAAGGTGTGCGAACTTTAACAGTTCGGAAAAGGCATCTTCGAGACTATTCTCATTAATAAAATCGATTATTTCAAACACATTACGATCATTCAATTCGGGGGAGGAATACAAACAAATCAATTGGTTTTTTAATGCTGGTCTGTCAAAATGGTTTGCGTAAATGTCAAACAATGAATCGAATTCCTCTGTAGGAAAGTTCGAGCGGTAAGTGTCGAATTTTTTGTTGTTAAACAATGTAAAAAACTTCAATTTAAAAATTTCGCTATATCGATCATTAATTTCTGAAAATTATGTTATCGATTATCTCACCGTATAGTCGTTTGTATTCTGTTTTAGCGCAGCGTATGTTACGTCTCAAACGAGGAGCAGAGTTATTTTGCAAGGTGTACTCATAAACTTGATCAAATTCGGACTGAAATTCAACACGCAACCATGACTGAAACTCTTTTATTTTGTTGCTACAATAACCGACATCAACTTGTGATTTTTGTAGAATATTGTACAAGCAGTCGGTTTTTCCAAATATCCGGTGAAATATCTGTAGAAAAAAATTGATATTAAATAATCGCAACAAGTTCTCAAAATTTTCCGCGGCTAAAATCGTGTCGCCGTCCCAGTCTTGCGGATTGTCGCACATATCAGAAAACAAAGCAAAGAGATTGTTTTTTTGTTCATATACTGTATTTACAAGTCGTGACATGTACGTCTAACGAGTTGCAATGAGTATCGTAAAAGGCAGCTCGTTTTGTACTGTGAGTAAAAAAGGTACACATAGACTGTAGGGCCGAATAAAACGAACCGGCTTCTGCAATTCTGTTGCATGATTTAGATAAAACCAACGCCAAAATGTGTGCATTACACCAAATATAAAGTTTGTGCACACTTTAAAATATCACAGTCACACGGGACTTCCTCCATTGTCAATCTAATTGAATCAAAACTCACAACACCACAAAAAAAAACTTATTATTGCACTGACCGCACCGCTCAACGCCTTAAACAAACTATTCAACAAGTGAATAAAAGCATTTGTTTGTCAACAAATAGCAATGAAGTGAAGTTGGCCGCTAACGCGGCTCAACGCGCGCTCCGCGCCTGCGCGAAGCGAATTTCGCATTTTACTATGGACTCGTGTACAACTTCATACGCAAGCATGGCTTAAGCTTGACTTTCATGGGTAGCGGCCGATGCGACAGACGCGCGCGGCTCACGCTAGCGACAGTCGCCCGGTCTGCGCGTCAGTAATAATAATTATGAAACATAATGGCGCCACTTTCGAGGCCAGCGGCTCGCGTCGCTGCCGCGCGCTGCTGTGTTTGGTTGGTCTTCTACTGACGCGTGATGCGCGGTAAAAAATGGCGACTATTGTACCGTTTTCTATACAAGAAGAAGAAATTCTTATTAATTTGGTTGCGCAGCGCCCTTTTTTATATGATCTTAGTTTACCGGACTACAGAAACTCTTATAAGAGGGACAAAGTGTGGGAAGAAATAGGGAAGGAATTAAATAAAAGTGGTAAGTAGGTATTTCATTTACTATTACGTTGTAATTTTGAGGAAGTGTTTGTAAAGTAAGCGTTAAACTAAACGGCGGCCTGCCTAAATTCTTCACTGCCAAGATACTTGTCCTTCTGCTGAACAAAAGAATTGTTTTAACTTGTCGCGGACGTGAATACCGTCCCAAGAATATCCTCTTGCGGCTGCTATATCAATCATATTCTCCGTAGGGATTTCGCTTTCATCACGTACGTAATATGGCCGTGGATTGCGTTCAAGATATCCGTCTCGCAAAATATTGTGCAGGCAGCATGCTGTCAGTATTAAATCCGTACAAGTTTCTGGTGCTACTGCAATCGGAGTATAAAATATTCGGAATACCTGACTTAGCAGCCCAAAAGCATTTTCAACAACACGACGGGCGCGGCATAATCTGTAGTTAAAAATATCTATTTCACGATCATGCAAGGCAATCCTTCTCGAATAAGGTTTCATCATGTAGGTATTCAGTGGAAAAGCTTCATCACCTATCAAAAAATGAGGCAATACTTCTTGAGTACCTGGTAAACACTTTGAAGTCGGAATGTTGAAAGTATTATTAGCAATATTCTTTCCCATCGCTGATTTTCTGAATATATTACTGTCTCCTTCTTTGCCATAAGATCCGACGTCAACTGCCACGAATTTGTAATTAGCGTCTACCATAGCTAGTAAAACGATTGAATAAAAATCTTTATAATTGTAATAAAGTGAACCACTGTGCTGTGGATTTTTAATGCGAACGTGTTTGCCATCAATGCTAGATATGCAATTCGGCATATTCCATTTTTCCCAGAAGTCTAGTTCAATTCTTTTAAAATCATTTTCGGTAGGTACAGGCATGACTAACGGCATTAATTTTTCCCTAAACAATCTTAATATCTGCTTTACGATCTTTGATATATAACATGCCGATATTCGATAGGCAAATGATAGTGATGCGTAACTTTCTCCGGTTGCTAGAAATCTGTAAATAAAAAGTCTAAACTCAAAAAAGATCCCACTAATCCCATAATATTGTAAAAGTGAAAGTTTGTATAGCTGAACGGATTTTGATAAAATGTAGCTCACGAATAGTTCAGTAACCTGTAATTAAACATATTCTACTTTCTTTTTATCCAAATTAAATATATGATACAAACTTACTCCATGTCATTAAAAACAACGTAAATAAATTTAATTGTGTTAACTAATTCTAATGTTGTTTTTACAGGAAAGGTTTGCAAAAATAGGTGGAAGAACATTAAAGATACCTATTACCGGCAGAAAAAGAAACTCAAAGGGAGTACTGGATCCGCTGCAAATCCTCGAAGTAAGTTTGGAACGTACCGTGAACAACTTTCATTTCTGGAAACTATTCCTCAGGAAAGAACAAGCATAACCAACATTTCGGAAGAGTCGCGATCCTCATCAGACCGGTCACATGTGGCGAGCCATACAGAAACGCCAACGCTGGTGGACTCTGCCGGACATTTGGGTGTGACGTCTGATGGCTCCCCGAATGTATGTGAAACTCCGGAAAGCCCCACTGCAGAAACGCAGGAGTCATTGACTAAAACACCCGATCCTACTTTAAAACTACCACAAAACGTAAAAAAAAAAATATCGTAAAAAACAAGACGATATAATGACATATCTAGAGAAACGAGATGCCACTCGTCAGCAAATTATAGGAAGTGTTTTGTCTTCAAACCAGGGCGAAGAAGACGAAATAGATTCATTTACAAAGCATGCCAACAGTGTTCTTAAAATTACCCCCATATTTACAAATAACAGCGACGCAGGAAATTTTTGAAACTCTTACCAAATACAAGATGAGGGCAGTAGAGGCTACTCGTTTCGAGCGATCACCAACTCCAATAATGTCGTCTGGATCGGACCCACGTGCATCAAGTGCTGAAGCCATGTACTATCGACCAGCTCCACCAACACCTTTGAGTACTTCCAACAGTAACAGCAATCAGGCCGCAGATAGGCCTTTCGCAGGCAACGTGTACTCGCCAATAAGCTCCACGTCTCAGTTCGAGCGTTCACCGACTCCGACGACGTCGGCTGCATCTGACATACGTTCAGCAAGTACTGAAGCCATGTACGGTCCATCATTTCAACGAACACCTACGAGTATTTCCAACGATAGCAGCCATCAGGCCCCAAATATGTTAAACAACGTGTACTCACCAATAAGCCCCGCGTCGCAATATCAAGACGAAGCAGCCGATTTATCCCATATACGGGTGCACGATCTTTTATATGATTACTAAATACTACTGTCACTACATTTTGGTGATTAGTATTGAAATAACAAATCTTGAACCCGTAACAGGGACTAAATTATAAAAATTAAAAAGTTTTGATTAAAAGTGGCACAGCCACAAATACTTACCGGAGTGTCAAGAATAACTTCTCTTCGGGACAGATCGATTGTCTACATGTTTTCGGTTTCATTTCATCGTAAATTAAAGATAAGACAAAATTAAATTGCCTTTTATTTAATCGACAAAACTTCCGGAATTTCTCTTCATCAGATTTTAAGTGTCTTTCTATTAGAATACGATAAAATCCTTCATCACCTCTATTTCTGAAAATTGGATCAATTGAATTCCTTTGCTTGTAATAATATAGCAATAGCAAATCGTCATCCTCTTCTTCTTCTAGTATTGCTAGCAAAATATGTTTTTTAGAAGCCATCAGAGATCACAGATCACACAACTGCACTGGACGGACACTAACATAAATATGGCGTGCCAGCGGCCGCACGCGACTGTCGCATAGGCCGCGGGCCGCGACCCACGAAAGTTGAACCTCCGTATCAGCCGCGCGCGTCAGCCCCGCGCGACTCTCGCATTGGCCGCTACCCATGAAAGTCAAGCTTTAAACTCTCATACTATTTGCCATATTAACTTACGAATAGTCGTATTTGATCATAGGCCGTTTCTGCGGCTAATATGAAAGCCCGATTGCAAGCCAATACGTGCGAGCGAGATACGAGCTAGCCGCGTCATGAATAGTTCGACTCGTTGCCGCACAGCGCTGAGCTGTGCTGCGTAGGTGGCGGCGGTGCGCGGTAAAATTTAGTAGGTACTACTGTTGCATGTAATTTGATTTGAAGAATTTAGTGAGAGCGCGCGGCGCGCGAAGGTGAAATACCTATCTAATACATTACGTGGGTTTAATGAATAGTTATTTGTGTAAGGCATGGCAAGCCCGGCTTTTGGGCTTATATGGCAGTACCGCCACTGCAATTAAGCTACATATAAAACACATGTGACGGTAAAAATTACACTAAAAATATAGTGATGATGCACACAAAAAAAAGTGCTTTAAAAAAAAACACATTGGCTTCAAATCCCCTCCATAGGGCACGGCTGCTTTGGGCCGCGGTGCGCGCCGGCGCGCGGCCGGCCAGCGTCGAAAGAGGCGCCCCTTTAGGGAAGGAGCAAAACCAGGAAGAAGTAGTGCGTCTGCAAAAACTATTGCAAATGGTCCGGCTTTGCTCAAAAGCAAGAAACAGAAAATCCAGGGTTTAAATTAGATTACGTATTTATTTTATTTTATAAATTTAAAAATGTCATGCTCTGTCATAATCATCATCATGCCTAAAAACTAATTATAATAATATTATATAGAAACATTGTAAGTTCTTAAAACGGTTAACTTGTTTACATACCTCTCTCTTTTACTTTGGCTCACAAATACACGACATAGTTTCCCAAGCTCAACAAGACCTGTATATTCTATATAACTGGTTCCAATATAATCTTTTAACAATTAATACTTCAAAAACCAGTTATGTTATATTTAAAGCTAAAAACAAGCCTATACCTCCACACGCACCTCTCACAATAAATAATATCCCATTGCAACAGAAATCTCACGAAAAATATCTTGGATTACACATTGACTCTCAGTTAACTTGGAGCACCCATATCGATTACTTAAAAACTAAAATGGCAACACTTCGCGGCTCCCTTCGTAACCTTGCTAAATGTATTCCAAAACATCTACGTCTCACTTTATACAACGCTCTTGTGAAACCGCATCTTTTGTACCTTGTTGAGCTTTGGGGAAGTGCTGTTAAAACAAAAATAAAAGAACTACAGGTTTTGCAAAACAAAATTATCAAAATGCTTTTTAACTATCATCATCGAACACCAACCAACCAGATTTACTCTGAAACGAAATTGATGAACCTCAAACAGCTTTACATATACACTACTTGTGTTTTTATTAGAAAAGCGATAAATAAGAACATTCACACAAACTTATTATTTACCAAACGAAAAAATGTTCCTAACCTCTGTGTTCGTCAACGCCGCGCTAGCTTCCTTGCTCTGCCTAAAATACGTACCAATTATGGTAAAAAAACGGTTACGTTTGAAGGTGCGCTCCTGTACAATAAGATACCGCCTTACATCAAAAATGTAAACTCATTTAACGCATTCAAAAAGGGACTTGCTGCATATATCATAACAAACCACTAAAACTACAATTATGGTCGTAATATATTATGTAAAATAAACTAACGAGTTTAATGGGTTCACCCATAAAGCTAAGCTAATTAATAATAGTAACCTACCTGTACTGTTCAATATTTGCATGTCTTAATTCTTTTTGTGTTACATTATTTTAATTTTTACTGTATGTGTTGTCTACCCTAAATATGATTTATTTTTCATTCTTGCGGTGACAACAAAAGTTAAATACATGTTTTTTGTGTTATAACCATGTTCTCATGGAAGTGATGTATATATCTTATATGAGAATAAATGTCTTTAAACCTTAAACCTTACATACTTTATGCTATACAATACACGGTGATTTTTTATCGGTGATCAGGAGTTGAAAATTATTAATAAGCAACAAAAATGTAATTTAATGGTTGACGTCTCAAACAATTAACTAACTGTTTAATATGAGATTGTTAAAACCAATCACCACTGGATACATGGACATCCTACATTAATCAATTATTGAAGTGAAGTAGAGACGTCAAGTGCCATCGCTTTGGCGGGAAATTTGACAGATATTGCGTCAACAAACTTATCAATAGACTAAACAGTTAGTAGGGTGACAATTAATTTCAATTAAAAGTTAGTTTCAAAATATATTTTTTTACATGAAAAAATAAGTTTTGTTTTATGTAACTGCGATTTAAACATGATCGCCATTAATAACTGAATTAGAAAAATTGGTTCCTGATCACCAATAAAAATCACCGTGTATAATATACTTATACAATGTAAATAAATATTATAAAATTTACTCACGAATTTACTTTGCTGCCCAGTTCCACCAGGTCCAATCTCTGTTATAGCTCCTTCATTAGTCGGAATAACATTTTGATGAAGGTCATCATTACTATGGCTTTCATCCTCTGGATCCTTATCAATGTTAGATATACTGTTAGTAGGTAGTTCTTGGTCCTTAGTAAAGAGTAAATTATCGTAGTACCAGAAGGACTTGTACACGTAATCTGTTCCTCTTCCACTACGCTGGCTATCCACAACTTTCTTTAGTTCCTTCCGGAAGGACCCCCTTAAACTTTGAATTTTTTTGACTATAAAATCTCGATTGGCATTTGGAAATCCTTTTTCTTTAACATAGTCAACAATTTTTTTATACGCTGCTTCCTCGATTTTTGTTTTTATAGTCTTCGGACTTTATTTTCCAGAGGCACGGAAAAGACTTGTACATTGCAAGTAGCTCTACTATTAATTCTTTATTCCACGTGCGAATGTCCGCCACCTTGTTGTAGCGTGCGCGAAAGAACTTTACGTGTAAAGGCAACCTCGAACCACGCGATTGCGCGCACTACTGCTGAGCTCATCGCGCGGTCTATCCCTTCCCCTTCCGACATCTTTACACACCCATTCTTTCGCACACCATTACCTGTTTCACGCACGATAGAACGCCTGTGTACAGTAGGGTGTGTCACCTTAAAGACTGTATCGTTAAGTATAAATACAACTTTACGTAGTCGTCTTTCTTTCCTAAAGTATTTTTTAGATTTAAATGTACATGTGTTTAATTAGTGCTTTTATTAGGTACACATTTCATCCTGCGGGCTCGACTTGAGGCATATGGTTTAGTCAAAATTTACCGAATCCATCTGAGTGATGTTAACGAAAGTGGACAAATAGCAAAATAAATTTTACTGTTTGCAAGCTAGACAACGTAACCAAAAAAAAATATCATACTACGCAAACCATAATTACACATGATTCCCAAAGTAAAACATCTGAGCATTCTCTTTAATTTATTTTTAATAAAAAAAAGGCATGGATGGTGATGGGCGGTGGCCATTTTGAGAATATGGCATATTACTCATTACAACTCCGACTTTGACATCTATTATAACTATTAAGAAGCGTTTCTATCGACGTGTTTTACCGATGGTTAGACGCCACGATTGTCCATTGTGCTTGGGTCTGGCTGAGACCTTTGGTTAGTCTCCCTCCTCCCGCTCGCACCAGATATTGATGGGAAACCAAAACATTACGTAAAAAGTCGCTTTTGTGTGAAAGTAAAAATCTATCATATTTATTCTGCGGATGCTCATTCGGGTAAACATGAAGGGGACACTTAGTTCACATGTTTTGGCTGCATACCAACCTATTGCATTTTAAAATTATACTATAGGAGTTGCTGAAATACTTCAAATTGAGCTTAATAGGCTTGTCCGAAATATATTTTGGGGACGATTTTGAAAGCATCATAAAGTCTCCAAGACACAAAAGTTAACCATATTATATCAGATGAAATGGTTAAAAAACACCTGCAGGTCATATCCTCACAACATTGTAATTGAAAATAATACGGATGTCAAAAGTTAGACTAGGTTTTGTATGTATTTATACTAAACGATACAGTCTTTAGTATGGGAAAAAAAAACTTTGTTTTTTTGTTCATCTCATAGAAATCAAAAGATGTATTGAGATCTAAAATAACAAAATAAGGTAAAAAAAAATGTTTTTTTTAGACATCTTTGGCTCACTCAAATGAGGTAATGTTTTTGGATCTCCATACTAAGACCTTAAAATGAATATTTGAGTTCCTAATATAACACACTCTTATAACACCAATAAATCGGGTTTGTATCCAACAAATAACTTTTTAACTTGGGAAATTACATTAATAGCACAAAATAATCAAACAAGCATTCTTATCATTAAACGTTTTAACTGCGTGCGTTAGGAGACATGTGAATTGATTGATTACATCAAAACATGACAACTTTTTATGTTTTTCTTAAACAAGACAAACATTAAATATATTTTGTGTATTAATTATACAGTAAATAAAAAAAAAACAGACTTAGCAAACCTCGTATTATGCCAATTTTACCAATCTTCAAGGTCAATGAGCGAGCCAAGAGTACCAATAAATCTTAAATCTGTAAATGCAAATCTTAATTACACTTCAAAAAGCATATTTTTTATGGTATTACGTTTCCAATTACACAGTTTGAAAAAAATGACACACCCTAGTGTACAGTCCGCTATTATCTAAACTTTGTACATTTTCCTGTTAGAGTATAATGAGGGAAAATCCGTGCTACATGAGTTATTGACGTTATATTCCGGCGTTGAACGTTAGTAGGATTAAGAAAAATTAAACTTCTTGTGACTTCATATCTGAAATTGTAACGGGCTCTTATTTGTTTAGCTGCTTCTATGTAACAATCTAGACACCGCAATTTAAATAGTTTTACATCACTGGGCTTAAGGTTGGGATCCATTGCCGCGGATTATCATGCTGTACATTCTGGATCTCAGTTCTTGACAAGTAAGCACTGTCAATCTAGCAATCCAGGAAGGTTTTGTAAGTATTACACACACTGTCATGTAAGGAATGTATTTGTGGCTTTTCTGACTGCATTGTTTTATTCAATTTGGTAAAAAAATCCAAGACGAACTCCATAAATTGCAAGTACATTTTAATATAAGGGTTATTGAGCATTTGTAAAATTGATTCCGCTGAGTTCAAACGATCTGTAAAGGCAGCATCAGTAAAAAATAATTTAAGTGCTTCATATTGTTCTAAGACTCGCATAACAGCAGCACGCAGTGAGAGCCATCTTGTTTGGCATGGATGCAACATTTTATGAGGTTTCAGTGCAAGAAACTCTTGAACAGCAATAACTGTGTGTAGACTCAGTTCTTGGAATAGGTAGTAGTACTTTCTCAGTCGTCTCTATTTTTGCGGCAGAACTTGGCAAATAATACGTGCTGTCATCATCCGTGTCTGTACCACTTGAGTCCATTCGCTGTTCCTTTTTTCGATATGCCTTAATTCGGCATTGAGGGCATAAAATATCGTTGATATTTATAGTTTTTGATAATGAGGATGAGAAAAAAACAGATTCTTGTACAGTCAAAATAGTTTTCTTTTTACCCTGTATTTTCGAGATATGTTTTGAACAGCAAGCACAATTTCTCGTAGTGTTTTGATTACTCGATGACATTATGGCTAGTAGTTTCATCCAGTATCTTATTATAAACAATTATTCCAGCACTTGTGATAGTCCAGGTTAGCTGGGTAGGTGAGCATGTGAGACTAGGGTGTGAGTAAGATTTAACCCAGGAAGGAGTAAGTCGAATTTAAGTAATTAAGGGCGCCAGACTTACATCCCGTCAACAAATGAAATCGTTCAAATAAAACCAAGTCTTTAGTAAATTACATTTATTAACTTTGTTTGTGCATCTAGATTCAGTATAATTAAGACTGACTAAGAACAAGGGTAATCCTTTTATAATTAAATTGGATAAGGTAACACGGAGATTAAAGAAGTAGCTAAAGTACTCACGCTGTCATCTTCATGAGAAATACCTCCTTAGTTTGACACCGCTAGTGTTGGGTAAACCGAATAGTCCGAGCTCTCTGTCCCCGCCGGTGGAAATCAGCTGAACACTTGCACGTGCAGGAAAGATGGGTAGCTTGAGTGCAGGGTATTCCACGATGCATGTAGGTAGAAGCTATGACGTACATCACCTCAGCCGACAGATGAAGCGATGAAACGTCTTTAAATAACTTGCAAGCTCCACTCGAAGAAGTGAAGATTAAATCCCGAGATGAAAAGGAATTGGTGGGGGTAACGAAACACCAAGACCAAAACCAAGAAATGAAGGGAATAAATACTAGGAACAAGAAAAAAAAAAAAAAACCCTGTGAACAAAATATTCACTATAAAATAACAGTAGGAACAGGCGATAATTAACACGTGGTTAAACCAAAGGAAAAGAAGTAACTTACCACTAGCCGTGGGTTTCTTTTATAGTATATAGCATGAGGCAAAGCTCAAGTGAAAATATGCATGTAGGAACGTTGGCATGACTGTTATACGAGTCACTGAAAAATAAGTAAGCACGGGTTACGAACACGGAAGTAAAAGGAAGCACCAACCTCAAAATGGCGGCAGCAAAAGTTCTAGGCGAAAGTTTCACTTACCGAATAGGAACTATGGTTGAACATCATTCATTGATATTATGGATTTACTTAATCCATTTTAGAAGAAGAAAGTTAATTAGACAAAGTCTGCCATGGGCAGGGCCGGATGGCGCGATCGGGGAATCGGAGGAAATTTTACTACGTCCTTACATCTTGATGATTCGATCCCGATAGAGGTCACGGAAAGGGTCTTGAAAGATGCTGGGTCATTGACTTCCGAACGGATCTGTTTATTTACATTCAAGAGTAAACAGAAACAAAACTAAAGTGATACAAGATTTATCCAATATGTCTTACATATTAAATGAGAATACTTTATTATTATTAAAATGGTTAAATGAGTTTATTGTATTTTATTATGTACTCAAAAGTTAAAATCAATCACCATTGCCTTCTATTTCGGACAACGATTTATCGAGAGACTGATGTACGGAACGCATCTCGTTTTGCGTTTCGTTCCATGAGTTGAATCGATTGAAGAAGGAAATCTTTATTTAAATTAAATTAGGTTATCTATTTAAAGTATGAATTTACGCTAGTTGGAAATTAAACAAATGATTAGATAAACATATGTTAGTTTATCATACTTGATTGAAAGAAAATCTTAAGAACCAATGTCATGGTTGAAAGTTCGTCTTGCGATTCAAAGTGCGAAGAACAAAACGTCACATAAACGAAGTGTCAAATGACCGGCTTGTCATAATACGTTGTTATGATTATCAAAACATGATAATTTATTGGAAACAAATGCTAAAAGGAAGAAGTAATGCTCATAGGCAGATATGGACACTTGTTACGGAATGTAAACAAATAGGATTATCTAAAGAAAAGGTTAGTAAGGCTATATTTAGATAGGGTGTAGACCTCAAAGTGTTACAGTTCATCCCCAGTTGGGTTAAAAATTTTGTTTCAAAATTAGAATAATTGGAAAGAAAATTTTTCTTCCAGGTGAAAACTTAGAATAAACGACGAAGGAAACCGAAGAAACTAATATAAGATACCTTCAATAGAAAAGAGATACCTGGCAACAACTCGTTGGTGGAGGGTAGAATTAAATTAAAATTAAGTAGTCAGCATGAGTACTAAGCGTTTACACAATACATTGTCTAATGACACCTAGAAACTATAGGCTTAATCTAAAGTTTTAACTCGCGAAAGCAAGTTTCGATATGGTTAAATCTAAAATACTTAACAACTAATTACATAATTATGCAACATACCTTGATCCAATTCTTTTAGGATCACTTAAACTATAGAATGTTTAAACGAGGGATTGTTTAAAACAGGGATTGTTTAACGATGGAGCGCTCCAAAAGTAAACAAACATAACACAACAATAGTAAACAACCATAGAAAACATAAGTTTTAAATCCATGCATTAAAACTAAACGTAGCAGTTTACTTTCATTAACGTACTAAGAATTCAATATCTATTCTCATACTCTAACAAGCAAAAACCACTACGAGGTAAAATTAATTAATACTAAACATGTGGACTTAAAAGTACTGAGAACTAAAACAAGTGTTTTTATGAATTACATGGTCACTTGTTACAGCAAATAACGGGAAAGTTCTTCAACATAATAATAGAAGAGAACCTTTTAAATAGTAAGATCAACTCACATCAATAAAGTTAAATCTTTTAAACATCCTCGTTGGATGTAAGTCCTGGTATCAGGAAGTAAGTCTAAAGTAGAAAGTAAAGTAAATAAGAGGGTATACATGAACTAATTCATAAGAGTATCCCTATATTCGTATAGTGAGTAGGCACTAGGTAGATGACTAGTGTTAAGTGGCAGGTTAATACCTAGTATATATTTTAGTGATATATATTTTTTTAGATAGGAAGTATAGACAGAGCTGCGGAAGTCACCTTAAGGATTAAGAGAGAGGTGGAGCTTCACCAGGTCTAACTATATCCTTAATATGGAAGTCACCAAGAATCTTTCCGGACAAAGATTTCAGGGTGTAAACAAGAGGTCCACGCTTTTTATAAATTAAACATTTTTCATAGCGTGGAGACAACTTTGCAGTAAAGAATTTAGCAGCATTGGATAAAGGATAACATTTTTTATAAACAAATTGTCCCTCTTCAAGTTGGACTGGCCGCTTTCTTAGATTATAATATTTTGCATTACGTTCGTGAGAAACAAGCAGTGATTGACGTACCTTTTGGAATATAGACTTTAACTCTGTTAGTTTGTCTGACAGAGCCAAACCGTTATCAAATGGAAGGGCGTTCTTGTCGACCGGACAATCAGCATTGTAAAGAGAACCGTCGAGAATCATCTCGCGACCATGAGTTAAAAAATACGGTGTAAATTTAGTGCTGTCGTGAACTGCAGTGTTTAATGCACATTGGATCTCCTGTATGTTCTTATCCCAGTTGCGGTGATCAGAACGCACATACGAGGCAATGGTTCTTACCAATTCGCGATTCACTCGTTCCGTTTGGTTGGTTTGCGGATGATATCTCGGGTTGTAGAAGACGTGGGGAACCTTATATTGAGACAGTGTGTCTCTAAATTCCTTAGATATAAATTGAGGTCCATTATCCACATAAATGTACTTTGGTACACCATGGGTAAGGAATATGCCTTTTTCCAAGCATTTGATTATTGCTTTAGCAGTAACCGTACGTAAAGGAAATAAAGTTACGTATTTACTAAAGTAGTCCGAACAAACGAACAAGTATTGGTTCCTAGAGTAGGATGGAGGAAAAGGTCCTAATATGTCGCAAGATATGGCCTCACCAGGGGTTGAGATACGACGAGGGTTACCCATTAAACCGGCAGGAGCAAGGTTGACTGGTTTATAAGTTTTACATATCTCACACGAGTCTACATAAGTTTTGACGTCCTGAAAAAGGGTAGGCCAATAATATAAGCTAGAAGTTTTGTGATGAGTTTTAGCTACACCAAAGTGACCAGATGTCGGGTGATCATGACATTTTTGTAAAATTTCATTTCGGTCTTCATAAGGAATTACCAACTTCCAGTCGAATTGAGCTGTTAGGCGATATTTATTCTTAGAAAGGCGAAATAACTTATTATTTTCAATCTTGAAGTTTGGGTAAAGAGTAGGTTTATCAGAAACGTTTTGGAAAAGCTCTAAGTACCAAGGATCTTGTGTAGTAAGAATATCAGATACAAAATCTATCTTTATACGAGAAAGGGTGTCAGGTATTACGTGCTCTTTTCCCTTGCGATGAATTATATCAAAATTAAATTGGCTTAGGCGACACGACCATCTATTTAAACGACCAGAAGGGTTCTTAAGATTAGAAAACCATACCAGAGAAGCATGATCAGTTATGATAAAACATTTGCGGCACTCAATGTATGCACGGTATTGTTCCAAAGCATAAATTACCGCGAGGAGTTCTCTTTCAGTTGCAGAATAATTAATTTCCTGAGCATTAAGGGTACGACTGCAGTAGGCTATCGGGTGGTCACAACCGTCAATGCGCTGTGTCAAAACAGCACCGATAGCGTAAGAGGAAGCATCCGTGTGGATGTAAAAAGGTTCATCAAAGTTAGGGCATCTTAAAATAGGAGCAGATACTAGAGCAGTCTTAAGTAAGTTGAAAGATTCGTTGGCTTCGTCGGTCCAGACGAAGGAAACTTTTTTACTAGTTAGGCGCGTAAGTGGGCGAGCTATCTTGGAGAAATTTTCAATAAAACGACGGTACCAACCGGCCATTCCTAAGAAACGTTTTACTTCTTTAACATCTTGAGGGATAGGAAAATTTAAGATCACCTCTACTTTGGAAGGGTCAGTCCTTAAACCGTAACGGTCTACTACGTAACCAAGATATTTGAGTTCGTTCCTACAGAACAAAGACTTTTTTATATTTAAAGTGAGATTAGCAGCCTTTAGTTTAGCATGCACTGCTTTAAGCAAGCGAGCGTGTTCATCGAAGTCAGATGTGCAGATGATAATATCGTCGATATAGCAGAACACTTTATTATCAAATTCCGCCATGAACAATTGATCCATGAGTCTTTGCATAGTCGCTGAAGCACCAATCAAGCCAAAGCACATGCGATTGTAGTGAAATAATCCGCGTCCAGGTACTGTAAAAGCAGTTTTTTCTTTAGCACTGGCGCTTAAAGGAATTTGATGATAAGCTGCGCTCAAGTCAAGTGATGTAAGATATTTAGCGTCACGTAAGTTGTCCAATATATAGTTTATATAAGGAAGTGGATAAGCATCCGGTTTAGACACCGAATTAAGTTTTCTACTATCTAAACAAAGTCGAAGTTCACCGTTAGACTTTTCTACCATTACTACCGGAGAATTCCAAGGAGAGTAGGATGGTTCTACTATACCAGCCTCTAACATACGATCAACTTCTTTTTCTAACGCGGCCTGTTTTTCAGGACTTAAACGATAATATTTTTGTTTGATAGGAGAACTATTACCAGTATGGATGTTATGTTCTAGTAAGTGGGTTTTACCAAGACCAACCTTGTCAGTGTTGATTTGATCAAAGAGAAGTTTAATTTCATCCATTTCGGCTTTCTGCTTAGCAGTTAAAGAGTCAAAATCATTAAGACCAGTTCCCGCGGGAATATCGGTCATACTAGCTACATTTTCATCAGTAGATAGAGTAGAAATAATTTCAGGAGCTAATTGGAATATCTTCCAAAAGTTAATTCCGAAAATAATAGGAGCAGTAATATCAGGTTGAATGTTAAATTGAACAATTTGAACATTATTGTCATAATAAATAGGAAGAAGCATGTATTCAGTACAGGCTAGAGCGTGACCATTGGCTACACGAAGTGTGAAAGGAGTAGTATGTTTATAAGTAGGTATACCAATATTAGAGAATAAATGGTGAGTACCATTTCCTAGAATGGAACATGTAGCACCACAATCAAGTAGGCCTTTTACCTGTAGACCAAGAACATCTACGGCAAGGTAAATCCGAGTATCTCCTTTAGGGGGATTAAAGCAAATTGTCTTTTCTGGAAGAGAAGGAGAAATACGTTTATAATAGTTTTTAGATTTGGAAAAGACAATACTATTTAGTTTTTTGGCTGAGTGTTACACTTAGCGCAATCAGGTACACGTACACCTTTCTCACCACATCGGAAACAAACTATCTCACGAGATCTCCTACAAGAGTTAGTAGGATGATTATTCATGCCGCAGCGGAAACACGAGGGCTTAGAAGAAAGTTGGTGGACAGCTGCCACCTGGTTAGAAGACTGAGAAAGGCGTCGCTGATAAGACGACGTAGTTTTATTTTTATTGAAAGTTATAGTCGTAACAGGTGATGACGATGAAGGTTCAATGAATTGTTCAGATCTTACTTTAGCTAATTCAATACGCTTGCAATATGCCTTAAGCTGTTTTATAGAAGTGACGTCATGTAAAGCTAACTCCCTACTGTACTCAGGCCTTATGTTACGCAGGAGAATGTCGAGTTTCTCATCTTCAGGAATTTCCTTACTTAAGCGTTCAAACATACCTAACACAATTGAGAGGAAGGTCACGATCGTCTCACTTTTTGCTTGTGTCCTAGCACGAATTTCTTGCAAAAGCTTATAATCCAAATCAGGTATATCAAAGTCATCACGAAGTGCTTTTATTACATCTTGATAGGAAAGAAAGTCTGAGCGGTTAGAGCGGAACCACGATAAAGCAGGTCCATCAAGTATTTCAGGAAAACCGCGGTAAATGACCTCTTCGGATATTTTCCGAGCCACACGCAGTTCCTCTAGTCGCGTCAGAAAAGTACGGGCACAGGAGTCCCCTTTGTATTTTAGATTCAACGAGTTTACATTAAAAGTTTTTTCAGGTATATATATTACTTTCTGAGTAACAACTCCGGAAGGCTCTTCTGACAAATTGTCACTACTATCAGAATCAGACGTAACAGTATTATCTCGTTTTAAACGATCTGACAAAGAAACAATAGCAGTTTGAAGCAGTTGAACCTCTTCAGATTTATCAGTTAATCGAGATAAGCGACAGAGTAGGTATTTGCAACGAGAGCTCAAGCGGTCTGTAGCAGCCTGTGACAGATTGTCATTGATTTCCTTTTCAATTTCTTCAGCTTTTCGTTGGCAAATATCTAATTCCATTGATACATCACACTCCCCTAGAGTATTAAATTTTAGGCTACCTCTACGAGCTAGATCTGCAGTCTGCTTCAAAACTTTTTTTAAACTATCCCTACGAGAAGCAGGGTTAACATTAAGTTTACGAATTGTAAGTTCATGAGTTATCTCATCTTTATGTAAGTGAAGTATTTTACAACCAGCTTTAAGAAAATCCATTATGAAGTTGTAAGTTTATTTAAATTAATGAATTAAAAGAAATCTTTATAAGATAATTAGTATGACTTGAATTGAAATGCTAATCGTTGAAATTGTCCAAAAGAAAAACTTGCAAATTAATGTAAGCAAGTAAAGTAAAGTAGTGTTGAAAGTAAAGTTCTGATCAGGATCAGAGTAAGTAAGTAAAAGTTCAATTAATTAAATTAAAATTAATTAAAGTGATTAACTGAAACTTCAGGTAAGTACTAGATTAAACCAGTAGTTAATACAATAAAAGCATATGGTTGAAGCATTCAACCAAAATAACAAGAAAATAAAAAAATAAAATTAAGTTTCACTTAGTATGGAAAAAACTTAATTACAATTTTTTCTTAAAAAGTAAGTAACCATAGTCCCTAAAAAATATTAAAATATAGAGTATACAGTCCGAAGGTATTGTAGAATTAACAATGTTACCGAGAAATAACTTTAAGTATTATAGATATTTTTTATGAGAAAAAATAAAAACTTTATTTGAACGATATCACTCTCTAGGCTTCACGTTGGGCACGCCACTGTGATAGTCCAGGTTAGCTGGGTAGGTGAGCATGTGAGACTAGGGTGTGAGTAAGATTTAACCCAGGAAGGAGTAAGTCGAATTTAAGTAATTAAGGGCGCCAGACTTACATCCCGTCAACAAATGAAATCGTTCAAATAAAACCAAGTCTTTAGTAAATTACATTTATTAACTTTGTTTGTGCATCTAGATTCAGTATAATTAAGACTGACTAAGAACAAGGGTAATCCTTTTATAATTAAATTGGATAAGGTAACACGGAGATTAAAGAAGTAGCTAAAGTACTCACGCTGTCATCTTCATGAGAAATACCTCCTTAGTTTGACACCGCTAGTGTTGGGTAAACCGAATAGTCCGAGCTCTCTGTCCCCGCCGGTGGAAATCAGCTGAACACTTGCACGTGCAGGAAAGATGGGTAGCTTGAGTGCAGGGTATTCCACGATGCATGTAGGTAGAAGCTATGACGTACATCACCTCAGCCGACAGATGAAGCGATGAAACGTCTTTAAATAACTTGCAAGCTCCACTCGAAGAAGTGAAGATTAAATCCCGAGATGAAAAGGAATTGGTGGGGGTAACGAAACACCAAGACCAAAACCAAGAAATGAAGGGAATAAATACTAGGAACAAGAAAAAAAAAAAAAAAACCCTGTGAACAAAATATTCACTATAAAATAACAGTAGGAACAGGCGATAATTAACACGTGGTTAAACCAAAGGAAAAGAAGTAACTTACCACTAGCCGTGGGTTTCTTTTATAGTATATAGCATGAGGCAAAGCTCAAGTGAAAATATGCATGTAGGAACGTTGGCATGACTGTTATACGAGTCACTGAAAAATAAGTAAGCACGGGTTACGAACACGGAAGTAAAAGGAAGCACCAACCTCAAAATGGCGGCAGCAAAAGTTCTAGGCGAAAGTTTCACTTACCGAATAGGAACTATGGTTGAACATCATTCATTGATATTATGGATTTACTTAATCCATTTTAGAAGAAGAAAGTTAATTAGACAAAGTCTGCCATGGGCAGGGCCGGATGGCGCGATCGGGGAATCGGAGGAAATTTTACTACGTCCTTACATCTTGATGATTCGATCCCGATAGAGGTCACGGAAAGGGTCTTGAAAGATGCTGGGTCATTGACTTCCGAACGGATCTGTTTATTTACATTCAAGAGTAAACAGAAACAAAACTAAAGTGATACAAGATTTATCCAATATGTCTTACATATTAAATGAGAATACTTTATTATTATTAAAATGGTTAAATGAGTTTATTGTATTTTATTATGTACTCAAAAGTTAAAATCAATCACCATTGCCTTCTATTTCGGACAACGATTTATCGAGAGACTGATGTACGGAACGCATCTCGTTTTGCGTTTCGTTCCATGAGTTGAATCGATTGAAGAAGGAAATCTTTATTTAAATTAAATTAGGTTATCTATTTAAAGTATGAATTTACGCTAGTTGGAAATTAAACAAATGATTAGATAAACATATGTTAGTTTATCATACTTGATTGAAAGAAAATCTTAAGAACCAATGTCATGGTTGAAAGTTCGTCTTGCGATTCAAAGTGCGAAGAACAAAACGTCACATAAACGAAGTGTCAAATGACCGGCTTGTCATAATACGTTGTTATGATTATCAAAACATGATAATTTATTGGAAACAAATGCTAAAAGGAAGAAGTAATGCTCATAGGCAGATATGGACACTTGTTACGGAATGTAAACAAATAGGATTATCTAAAGAAAAGGTTAGTAAGGCTATATTTAGATAGGGTGTAGACCTCAAAGTGTTACACACTTATACATGCAATGATAAATGCAATAAAGATAAAGATTATTTATTGACACATTGAACAGATGTATTAATATCACTTATCCATGTTCTATGTAATGTATGGCTACTTCATTAGATTATTAGCATTAAGATGATACGTGCGTCATAATAATACTAATACGTTTAGTACGTTGTTGTGCAACTTCAATACAATTACATGCAATTCCACAGCCACATTTTATAAAGCAATTGCCAGCACAGACTTAGCAAAATAAATATTCTAAGTACATTTCACTATTGCAATAATCACTATCGATTTCCAAGTGAGTCGGAATGCCACAGGTTGTACATATGTAACACTTTCTAGTCTAGATTTTATAGATTTAGCTAACTTTGTCTACTAAAACAACCTACATGAAGTTTGGACGAGAATGTAACTTTCAAAGTCAATTTATTACCTTCTTTTGGTCCATAAGGCCAGCGGTTATGGAAGAAATGCATTCCGTCACTTCGATACTATCTTTTCTATTCACTTTCCCAACTTGTTAGCACTTAATCACGCTGATATTTGCACAAATAGAACATCAACAAACAGATATAATTTTTCTTGTTTAGCCATTAACTGTCAAACGTAACGTTTCGATACTTCTTTGTTTACATTTCTGGATTTCATCCGCGGCTGTCACATTTGACAGTCGTCCATATATTTTTCTTACAATTGAACTTGTTTCAGCTTCCACATGAATATATTCTAATCCTGAGCATCATGTAGGACATTTAATCATAGATCTTCACTAATTACTAAAATATATAATTCATTTACTTACAATTTGGCTGGTCATTATTAGTTTTCCGTGTCGAACAAAACGCAGCCGTAAGTTGGCAACCCGGTAATTTTTGGTTTCGTTTCAGGCAAGTTGTGTTCGAGTGTATGGATAAACGTCACCCATTTTGGCTTTTTATTTTAGTAATGCTTTTCGGTAAAAATAGGATGAAGTCTGAAGTTTCCCTTCTATTCCCCATTCTTTATGTGTGTTCGTTTTTTAATAAATTATGTCTTTGATTTCGGTCGGTTTCGTCCAAATAAATCTCTAGCTTCAACGACGAAACGGAACACATGACTATTGGTTCTCGATCTTTCTATCGACCTTTTTTGACCTCTGCATTCAGATTTTTCTCGACCATGTGAACACACACAATTTTAAGTCGCTGGATCAATTTCTCGCTTCGGGGTGAGTTTTGAGTCGAAAAGGTGTCTTTTATTTGCCTAATGTGGTGACATTCTAATAAATCTGTTCAATTACTTTCAGCGTTCGGCCCAGATTGTTTAATTTAACTTCAAATGATGTCCTAACTAAGGAGAATCACTACTGTGTCTGTCCACGTTTTGTCCATCCACTACTCAGGTGAGGTTTCTAAACTTATTTATTCGTGTCTAGTTGGAAGCGGTGACATTGTTTGGTTGACAATGTTTCTCAAAGCATTTGTTTTAATTTCAGTTATTCACCGATGAAAATTCCTTAATTTATTATAACACTTCAACGTCACTTCACTCTTTTACGGCGGCCCCGCAACTACACGGGTGTGCTGATGTCCGACGATTTAATCCCAGAACAAAACTATTACTATTGAGGGAGAAAACGAAGTCCAACCGCGTGTACATCGGGTACCGCGATCCACAAGTCAGATTCTGCTACAATTCAATGGTAACGGCGGGCGCTGTTTGACCTGTAGCCAAGCTGTGTCTGACCTCTGCCCATACGGGATCCTGTGGGTGATGTTCTCCGGGTAAAACTCCGTGTTTCATTTCGACCAACACCCTCAAACTCTTACTTCTAAAGCCGGTAAATTCTAACCTTTTCTTGAATAACCTTGTAAAATAACGGTACCAAAGCAACCGAGAAAGCCTCGCTCTTAAGTAACTACTTATAAGATAATTCTAGTGCCAACTTGGCAATCTGTAAAGAGGGTAAGGGGAGGATTTAATTAATAAATGTTTACTTGTTACTGATTTATGACTTTTATTTAGCATATTCTCATTTTGACGGTGAACTCATCTGGCGCTCATAAGTATAAATTTGATGAGTCTCCACCGCTCTGGTCACCTTCGAATCACACGGCCTGTTCTCATGCTCGGTTTATTACAGTGGCGTACCCAACGTTTGGCCAGTTTGAGAATTTGCTAAGTAAATTAAGTTTTTAATTAACAGGTTGCTTTGGAATAAGTATTTTTATTATAACTGAGTAGTGTATAAGATATTTCTTTGGTGTTTTATTATTAAGAAACATAACCCAATAAGGGAAAATGTTTATTGTTATCGGGATTTAAACTATAAATCTGAATCTTTAAAGGTTTGAACTTAGAAATTCAAAACCTTACTTGAAGTTTTAAATGAAATTTTCTCATCCTAACTTTATTAGAAATTTGCATTGAAACTTGAAGTTAAACTTGAATTTGCTGGTAATCCTTAACTTCATGGTTTGATTTAACTAGTGTACTGTGATACAACTTATTTACAAATTATTCTTTTTTCTGGTTTAGTATCAGTGTTTTAAGCTGTTTTTATTGAGACTGTCTGTTGTTCAAATTTACTGTAATTTTATACTATGAACAGTTAGAACTAACTTGTAATATTTTAATATTATTAGACTTGTAATTTTTTTTTCGGACGCTTTGGGTTGCTATTAATTTAACCTTAATTCTCTTATACCAGCGAAATAAGAGTTGTTTTTTATTGTGTTGGACTTCGGCTTTATTCTTAACGGTCTACTATTTATTTCCATAATTTTAGTGCAAAACAAGATGGATTTTTTATTAGCCGGTTGCAGTATTGCACATCTGAAAAAAGACGAAATCAGTCATGAACTAGTTATTAGAGGTTGTAAGGTAAATCCAGTATCTCGTCGTCATAGTTTACAACAGGTGCTTGCACAGACAGCCGAACTAGCTAATAAAGGTGGTGTAAATTTTAATCTTTCTGAAAGTTCAGACGTGTCGATGGAAGTATCAGTCCTACAACATAAGGTGGAGGAAATTGAGATTGCTTCGCGTTCAGATCTTACTTCTTCTTCTCGATCTCGACTATTATCGCGCTGCAAATACCTCCTTTGTCGCATTTCCCGTTTGACACAAGACAACGAGGACGTTCAGCTGCTTCACACTACTTTAACTGCTATACTGGATCGTCTACAGGTGGGTAGCGATTCCGAATCTAATGGTGTCGACAGTGACTCTGGTTCTGAGGCCGTCCCTTCTCAGGTGGTTAAAAATTTACTCCATATTTTCTTCATCATGGTCGGGAAATGATATTTGATGGTTCCTTCTATAATTCAACATCTCCCATTGACGGGGATGCGATTGCTGTAGATGATGGTTGCACGTTCTCTGATAAACTTAACGAATTAAAATCTATTTTTGAAAAGGTGCAAAACTCTCTACGAAGTGCCCACATACGTAACGCTCACTATTACAACTTGCGCAAGCGGCCTATGGTACTTCAGGAAGGACAAATAGTATACAAGAAAACATATCACTTATCTAACGCGGCTAAAAACTTCTCAGCCAAATTGGCACCGCGTTATGAGAAATGTATTATTCACAAGAAACTCGGACCCTTGGTATATACTTTGAAATCCCTATCTGGTAAAAATCTAGGAAATTTTCACATTAAAGATCTAGTCCGTCCTGGCGAAGCTGCGCCCACTTCTTAATGTTAGATATTTCCCTGTGTGGTATCCGGGTCCGAATCGTGCCACTCCATTCCTTCCGTGGATGTCGTAAGAGCCGACTAAGGAGATGAAGGCTTCCAATACCGTTGGGCGATGGGCTTACAACCATCACCCCTACGCTGGTAAACATCTAAGCCTAATTGTGTAACTCTACCTTTCCTACTCTAAGAATAAAGGTGGTAGTTATTATGAATTACTATATTCATATTTCATTATTGACGTTTACTGGAGTAAAGCTTAGTGTTTGTAATTAACATCACCGGTCTTTGCTCAGATTCTTTGTTTCAACGTCTCTACTGCAGACATCGTATCTGCTTTGTCAACGGATAGCTTGTTAGGACTGAGTGTCTCGTCCTCATCTAATAAAATTCTTTCATATTCCACGGGACTACTTTCTCGTGTATAGCTCATTGGTCGTGTGTCACGCCTGAGGTATGTAGCCTAAGCTAAAGGCTCTAAACTAACTTAACATTGGTGTCGCTCATCTAAGCGTCTCGCCTCCTTTACTCACTCTTATAAATATTGTAATCTTACAGAAGATGATACTTTTCGAAGTTAATTATATATAAAATGCTGAAAAAAGTAAATTTTTGCAAAACTGTTTTCCAGCCTCATTTTTTTGTTGGATTCTAGGTATTTGAGAAATGGTCAGCATAGTCTGCCTTTCCGATCCTATTCCAAAGTGCATTGTTAATAAAGTAAACATCTAGTGCCATAGTTAATAATTTTGAAATAGGAGAATTTGAGTCGACTCACTCATTCATTACTAGTAAATTGTAAGTTAGCAAGTACCGTGTAATTTTATTAGGTTAATGCGCGCACATATTAGTTAAGTCGTAGTGTGAAGGGGTTTAGGTTATCCGTGGAACGTTAGGATACCTACTCTCCGACACATGATTTCATTTGTCTGCCCAAAATTGGCACAGATAAACCAATTTTCTTTGGATTTTCTTCGTATTGTCCAAAAACTTAGTTGTAAGCATTAGGTCTCACATATTAGTTAAGTTGTAGTGTGAAGGGGTTTAGGTTATCCGTGGAACGTTAGGATACCGACTCTCCGACACATGATTTCACATGTCTGCCCAAAATTGGCACAGATAAACCAATTTTCTTTGGATTTTCTTTGTATTGTCCAAAAACTTAGTTGTAAGCATTAGGTCTCACATACGAGGGCTGCCTTTTAAGTTCTGTCGTTTGCAAACCTCCCGTGATTGCATAAAAAAGTATTAGTGTCATCTTGAAATATTTGAATTTAGAATTCGAAAACAAAAGAATGACTCGAAATCGGCCCAACCGTTTTAGTGCAGCGTTCGTTCAAAGTTGACAAGTCAGTTGTGAAAATGGAAATTTCGAAGGAAAATTTACGTGCGATAATTTTTTACAACTTCAAAAGGGGCTTAACGCGACTTCAGTGCTTCAAAGAGTTGACTACGGTTTTCAATGATAAAGCACCATGCCTCCGGACTGTGGAACGCTGGTATTTAGAATTTCAACGTGGTTGCTCTAGTCTTGGTGATAGACATCGTGAAGGTCGACCAAAAACCGCCGTAACCCAGGAGAACATTGATGCTGTACGGCAACTGATCGTCGAAGATCGCCATGCGACATACCGTGAGATAGAAGCTACCTTAAGTATTTCAGGGACCAGTGTTCACAGTATTTTGCATGATCACTTAGGCGTAAAAAAGTTGATCTCACGCTGGATACCACATTTACTCAGTGAAGACCAAAAAACGGCTCGCGTTCGATGGTGTCGCAAAACTCTGCGGCAATTCAACCGAGGAAACTCGAAACATGTTTACGACATTATCAGTGGTGACGAATCTTAGATATATGCCTACGATCCCGATTCTAAACAGCAGTCGACTGTTTGGGTGTTCCAAGATGAGCCAAAACCAACCAAAGTAATACGCTCACGGAGCACTTCGAAAAAAATGGTCGCCGCGTTTGTGGCGAAAAGTGGCCACGTTGCCACCATCGTGCTCGAGGATCGTAAAACGGTTAATGCTGACTGGTATACCACTGTCTGTTTACCAGAAGTCATCGGCGAGTTTCGAAAAAATAACCCAAGACGTCGTTTAAGACTGCACCACGATAATGCGAGCTCGCACACCGCCCGGCAAACAATTGCGTTTTTAAAAGAGCAAAACGTCGAAATTCTGGAACACGCGCCGTACAGTCCAGACTTAAGCCCTAACGATTTTTTAACTTTTCCAAAAATCAAGCAACGACTTCGTGGTCAACGGTACCAGACGCCTGAAGAAGCCGTTGAGGCATACAAAACGGCCATTTTGGAGACCCCGACTTCGGACTGGAATAAGTGTTTCGAAAACTGGTTCGATCGAATGAAAAAGTGTATTACATGTCACGGTGATTACTTTGAAAAACAATAAATACCATTTAACACTTAAATTGTCTTTAGTTTTTCCAAACGACACAACTTAAAAGGCAGCCCTCGTATTAGTTAAGTTGTAGTGTGAAGAGGTTTAGGTTATCCGTGGAACGTTAGGAAGCCTACTCCACGACACATGATTTCACTTGTCTGCCCACACTTGGCACAGACAAACCATTTTCTACTTTTCTACAGTTGTGCAAGACGTATCTGTATAGTATGCTCCTCTTATAGTTTAATTTAGTAAAGTTTATAGGACCACTAAGTAGTCTAGATTCCGTCGCTTACACCATGGGTGTAAACGGTCTGAAAATATTTCTTACTTTGCTCTTCTTATTTGGTGATAAGCCATTCTGCCCTACGTTGTCAGAATGTGTCTTGCTTATTTCACCTCAAAGCTCACTAGCTACCTCTAGCTTCATGCTTCTCATACTTAGGTCTCTGATATTCTTTCTTCTGTTCAGTTAAACCATGTCTTAAATACTAAAAAAAAAATAACATAATTTATCTCTACTACTCCCCTTTTATTTTTACTCATAGCGAGGAGGCTTATAATAATTTTATTTCAGAATTTAGTTAATTCTGAAATAAAATTATTTTACCCAACTAAAACGGTACTGTAACACTTTCTAGTCTAGATTTTATAGATTTAGCTAACTTTGTCTACTAAAACAACCTACATGAAGTTTGGACGAGAATGTAACTTTCAAAGTCAATTTATTACCTTCTTTTGGTCCATAAGGCCAGCGGTTATGGAAGAAATGCATTCCGTCACTTCGATACTATCTTTTCTCTTCACTTTCCCAACTTGTTAGCACTTAATCACGCTGATATTTGCACAAATAGAACATCAACAAACAGATATAATTTTTCTTGTTTAGCCATTAACTGTCAAACGTAACGTTTCGATACTTCTTTGTTTACATTTCTGGATTTCATCCGCGGCTGTCACATTTGACAGTCGTCCATATATTTTTCTTACAATTGAACTTGTTTCAGCTTCCACATGAATATATTCTAATCCTGAGCATCATGTAGGACATTTAATCATAGATCTTCACTAATTACTAAAATATATAATTCATTTACTTACAATTTGGCTGGTCATTATTAGTTTTCCGTGTCGAACAAAACGCAGCCGTAAGTTGGCAACCCGGTAATTTTTGGTTTCGTTTCAGGCAAGTTGTGTTCGAGTGTATGGATAAACGTCACCCATTTTGGCTTTTTATTTTAGTAATGCTTTTCGGTAAAAATAGGATGAAGTCTGAAGTTTCCCTTCTATTCCCCATTCTTTATGTGTGTTCGTTTTTTAATAAATTATGTCTTTGATTTCGGTCGGTTTCGTCCAAATAAATCTCTAGCTTCAACGACGAAACGGAACACATGACTATTGGTTCTCGATCTTTCTATCGACCTTTTTTGACCTCTGCATTCAGATTTTTCTCGACCATGTGAACACACACAATTTTAAGTCGCTGGATCAATTTCTCGCTTCGGGGTGAGTTTTGAGTCGAAAAGGTGTCTTTTATTTGCCTAATGTGGTGACATTCTAATAAATCTGTTCAATTACTTTCAGCGTTCGGCCCAGATTGTTTAATTTAACTTCAAATGATGTCCTAACTAAGGAGAATCACTACTGTGTCTGTCCACGTTTTGTCCATCCACTACTCAGGTGAGGTTTCTAAACTTATTTATTCGTGTCTAGTTGGAAGCGGTGACATTGTTTGGTTGACAATGTTTCTCAAAGCATTTGTTTTAATTTCAGTTATTCACCGATGAAAATTCCTTAATTTATTATAACACTTTATAGGATTTCTTGGGGCTTCAAGGTGCTAGCTAATCTGCCGTCATTTTTAAAAAGGCAGTCTTCTGACCGCACTTACTTTTGAGAAAAACGCGAAAGCAGCCTTCATTTTGACTTTTTCTCTTTAATCAGGTTGTGTAATAAAATGTGACGTAATGGTGGTTTTTCTTGGTAAACGGGTATCAGTTCTTTATATTAATATTTTTATTTTTTATTTTTTTTATTATTTATTTATATAAAATTAATTATTAATTGTGAAATGAATTAAGTGTTTATTTTTACTATTTATAATAATCCACTTAAAGGCAGCCAAAGTCCCCAGGCTGCCTTTTAGTGAATTATTAATAACAATCTATTTTTGAAAATCATCCGGCCTCTCAATTACTTGCTAATAATTTTTTATAAAGCAGTTTTTTAGTAAGGCTGCCTTTTAAAAAAGTTTCGAAACCAAAAATCTTTTTAGAGTAATTATTAACAAAGATGTGAAAGTCCAGTAACTGCCTTTAAGTACATTATTACACCAAACTACTTTTTTTAAGCGAACATTGGCCAAATTATATCTATTGAGTAATTCATTAAAAGGCAGCCTAAAATGCTCAAATGCAATTCACTGCTTTTTAAGTAATTTTCTTTTAAGTGTTATTTTTTCTAAAACTTGGATAACAACAGTCAAGTGAATTTAAATGAAATAAAACACGAATACAATACGAGTAATATCAAACTTTTATTAAATTCAATAGGCAGAGATTGTATCTCAAACTTAAAGTAAACTTTAATACTTATAAATCTATAGAGCCACACTCAAAATTTACCTAGAACTGTATAATATTTCTAATCAAGTAAACTGAGTCACTAAAAAGTAGTAGGTACGACGTAGGTACAATGCCTTTTTAAACTGTTGTGACAGTTTTGCAGACTATTTTTTAAGAAAAATATGTAATTTTTTGGTTAATAAATAAACAATAATAAAAATAATAATAAATAAAACCGTGTAGCTGCAATAAAATGGAAATATCAACAAAAACTTTAAACAATAAATCAAAATGTATGTACTTACCTATTTGTAAATGTATTATTTTTAAAATTAACATTGCATTTAATTTAAGCTAAGAATTATGCTGGTGATTCAGATTACGTGATCATTGTTATAACGTTTCTATATAGGCAGGTACTTAAAATCTAGAAACTTCGTTTATCCTTAACAAAATTTAAATAATATAAAAATGAATAATAATAGTGAGTAATAATTATTTTAAATAATATAATTATATTCAAATAATAATAATTATTATTATTATTTTCCGTGTATGGGGTGGACAGTATTCTGATACGGGCTCTCAAATCATTATAATGATGACTCGAGTGCCTGTGTCAGGATAAATGGAACGTAGGTATACGGACTGGTTTAGCATCGAACGTGGTGTTCGACAGGGCTGCGTAGCGCCTCCTTGGCTGTTCAACCTATTCATGGACAGTTGTTTGTCAGATCTGAAAGAGTATCATTGTGGAATAAGGATGAATGAGTCAGTTTTTAAAACTTTGTTGTATGCTGATGATCAAGTTCTCCTTGCATCATCGGCGGACCACTGACAACAAATGGTAACTCTGATGAACTGAGGCGTTTAAAAGAAAAGATTTGAAAGTGAATGTTAAAAAGACGAAAGTGATGGTTGTGGAGAGGGATGAAGGGTGCGTATCTACTCACATAACTTTTTAAGTCCTATTATCGGAAGTCCGAAAATGTTTCTCATACCATTTTACATCATAATGATCACTCTTCATACTCTTCATATTTTTTTTGAATACTAAAGATCGGAACTCATAATCATCTGAATTCATAACGCCAATATTCATGGAACAGTACACTTTTCAAAATTTCTTAAATATCTTACGTGTAGAAAAGGTTAGGTTAGGTTAGGTTAGATTTATAAAAATCCTCAAAAAGTAACAGTTTCTTAAAGAAATGCATTATGAGTTGCGATAATTATGACTTCAAAAGTATGAACAAAAAAGTATGAGGAAAAAAATTATGAAGAGGGATTATTATGAATACACATCGGTAGTAAAACTAAAAATAGGAATAAGAATTTTATGTGAGCCAATATGGACCCAGGGATGAAACTGATACAGAATGTGAAATAATGATTGGAGATGAAAAGGTGGATCAAGTGAATGAATTTGTGTATTTAGGTTCTTTGTTTACGAGAGGTGGGAAATGTGACGCGGATATTGAAAGAAGAGTAGAAGCGGGAAATATGATGAATGGGGCGTTACTCTCAATCTTGGCAAACAAGGTCATATCGAGCAAAGCTTGCCTGTATGGTACCTAGTGAATCTTGGGTATGGCAGAAGAAGAACAGTAGGTATGTGTGTGGAGTTAGAATGATAGATAGAGTAAGAAATAGCGAGATCCGAGAACGATCTGGATTGAAAGAAGATGTAGTGACTAAAATCGAAAAGGGTATGCTAAGATGCTTTGGTCATTTAGAAAGGATGGATGAAAAAAGAGTTACGAAAGAGATATGGCGAGCGAGAATGAGTGGAGATTTCGGTAGGGGACGTCCTAGACGGACGTACAGTGATCAGATTCGTGATGTACTGAATAAGGCCCAAATCAAAAGCACCCGAAACCGACGTACGTGCATGAAGAGATTGATGAATGTAGAGGAAGCGAAAATTGTGTGTTTAGATCGGTGCACCTGGCGTTCCATAATCTCTGCCTACCCCATTGGGAGACAGGCGTGAAGTTATGTATGTATGTATGTATTTAAAATTAAAAGGCACTGAAACTTGCGATCATCAGTTTCCGTACAGCTAGTAGTATATTATGATTATTATGAACTATTAGTTTTTATGTAAATATAGATTAGTAAGTAAGAGGTTAACATTACATATATTTGTGTATAAATATCACTGTAGTCTTACAATCATAATCGTTACAAAAAAATAAAATAACGCAAATAACGTCCATACGAAGAAAAATCCAAATTATAAAAAATACTTAAAAGGTTTTTAAATATCAGCATCTACTGATATGGGTAAATTCTTCCAAAACAATAATTTATGTAGTGGCAATATGGGGCCCAAGCTTAGAAATAATAATATCTTTTCTTTCTTCCGAAATGCCTTTTGGTTTTTCACGAGGAGACAAAACCGTGACAGTTAGATTTTTGAGAAAATTGTCTTTCAAAAAGCACATTGAAATTTCTTGGCCATTATAGTCATTTTCATAAAAAAGGTCACTTGGCGGCGGCGCACTGATTTGTGACGTCTCAGACTTTAAATCCACTCAAAAATTGTATTGGCGCGACCAAACATGACTGCCTTTAAATGAATTATTGCGAGAAGACTGCGTTTTAGTATCCGATGAACACGATTTTTTTTAACTAATAATTTTTTTAGGAACGTAAACTCCGTTGTTCGAAGTATAGAAGTAACTATTATCTAGTAAATAATTATTAAGAAGGCAGCCAAAGTCACATGACTGCCTTTTAAAGATTTTTTCTGCAAATGCGGCTTTTTAATGAATTATTGTACAGCTAATTTACATAAAAATAATTAGGAACAGACAGTTTGGTACAAAACTGTCTTTTAAATAAGTTTTTGCCTAAAATTTTCCAAATTATTTTGCAGTCAAGGTACTTAAGCTGCTTTTTTATGAATGAATGTGAGATGACTGCGTTTTAATGAATTTGGTAATGGTATTCAACCACTTGACTGCCTTTCATGGAAAAAATATCTCGAAAACTAAACGTGATAGAGAAAAACGGGTTAAATAGGCTGATGCGTCTTTTTTTCCTGATCACGACCATATACATAACTCAAATTTGGTAAATTGTCAGATGACTGCCTTTTTAAGAATCACGGCAGTAATATCGGGCTCAGTTAATCGGGACACTTCAATAAAACGTAAAACATCGGTTGAAGATATATTGAAACAAATGAAACAAGTTCACTATTATTCTTAACTAAGTGTTACTGGCTAACAGGTTAGGGAACGACTGGCGTTGCTGGGCGCGCGTCCTGCGCCCAGCGCGCGTTGCCACGTCAGCGCGTTGCCACGTCAGCTCATATCCAAGTGCACATGCACCGAGATATGAGCCGACTCTGCATATTGTGTCCCTACAGTCTCCTTTAAAAAATCCTGATACTGTCTGTGATTCAAGCCTAGAGATTTAATGAAGTTGATAGTTTTTGCTACAGCACTCAACATCTTTAATATTAACAGACTTTGCACACAAATTTTCTTAGTGAATGATGCAATGATACTGTACAAAAGGGACATTAGGATTATTTTTCTTTACTAAAGCAACAAGTACTTCATTTTTTCCAACCATAGCCGGAGCGCCGTCTGTAGTAATCCCAGCCAAATTTGCCAAATTTAGATTATATTTGGTTACGACAGCATTGAAAGATTCATACAAATCACTACCGTTTGTGCTGCCTTTCATTGGAACTAAAGCAGCCATTTCTTCTGTGACAGCAAAATTCTTGTCAATACCGCGGATAAACACAGCCAGCTACGCGGTATCAGTTAACACTTTCGTGCGAGCACCGTCGTTAGACGTCAAATAATGGTGAAAGCATCGTGACACACTTTTTTCCCATACAAAAAGGATCGACGTATATACGTACCGCTATTTAATTGATCACCGACCTTTTAAAATGTGACACAAACGACTAATCACGTCAACGGCTATAAACGTTCTGCCACATGCGATAAATATAATGTTAACACATGGAGAAACAACGCCTAATCATGTCAACGTCGATGAACGTTCCGCCGTTTACGATCAATATAATGTTCATCAATCTAAGAACAACGCCTAATCACGTTAACGTTTATGAACGTTCCGCCGCATGCGGTAAATATAATGTTCACAAATAGAGAAACAACGCCTAATCACGTCAACGTCGATGAACGTTCGGGCGTTTGTGATCAATATAATGTTCATCAATGTAAGAACAACGCCTAATCACGTTAACGTTTATGAACGTTCCGCCACATGTGATCAATTTATACCTCATAAATGAGGTACCAACGTTTAATCACAGTAACGTTTATAAACGTTGTGCCACATACTAATAATAAATGCATCTGCATAAGGTCACAACAACTTATAAAGTTGGCGTTTATAAACGTTCTGTCGTATAATATGTATGTACCAAAAGTACATATTAAAACAACGTTTATAAACGAACATTTTAGAGTACGTTTGGTTATGATAAATCTTTACATTTCTTCAAAAAATAATAAAGAAATTATGGGAAATCAAACAAATATTATAAGCTTGTTTAATATTTATGAAAAAAATCAACAATAAAGAAATTAAACGAGTTCTTAGTAAAAAAATTGCACATTTTGCACTATTTGTTAGCGTCAATAAGTTTTACAAAATGAACATCATCTATGAATGAAACAAACCCACTACTCTATCTATGCTCGAAAACGCACTTCTTGAAACAAAAATAAATCTTTTCTGTATATAAACTATTACACACCTAATGTTAGTAGCTTTAGTGTTTCTAGCATTAATGAGTCTTGATCAAACCCCTTCCTAAAATACAGTAACTTATCAAATCACAGACTTATAAAATACCTACTGATAACTTTAATTCAGTCTTATAACAATCAAATTGCTATTTTAATAATAATAACTATCAAACAAAACATCAAATTTAATTAGATTGAGTGTGCCACTCCTCAAAGCATACTGCACATAGCTCTGGCTTCTCTTTACACCCTTTACACCATACTAGTCTCCCTTCGAATCTTTTTCTTTGTGCACATTTTGCACTTCATGTAGTCGGATGTCTTCTTTGAGTTAGCTCGAACTGGAATTTTCTCAGGCCAGTGATTAAAATTTTTGGTGTTTTCAACGCTCACGGATGGCGGCAAAAATCATTTCTATCTTTAACCTATTGTCGTATTTGTTGTGTTTCATTCATGTTTCATTAGCATCTCTGGTTTTAGGTAAGACGTCACGTTTATGAGTTGCTTGACAGTGACAGCAAAATTCTTGTCAATACCGCGGATAAACACAGCCAGCTGCGCGGTATCAGTTAAGTCTGTACTCTCGTCGAGCGCAACGGAGTAATAAACGAATTGTGAGGCACGTTCCGACAAAATTCTTTCTATATCCCCCGCCAGGTCTTCTATTCTCCGAGCAACAGTAACACCAGACAAACTTGGTTGGGGGTAAAGTGGTTTCATCAGCTGCATCCTCCAAACATTCTTTTATAAATTCACCGTCAGTAAATGGTTTTGACTTAGGGCCGGTTTTATAACCATCCGTTCGTTTATTTTCGTATCTTTTTGACGTAAATTTAGTCTACCGGTCATCTTTTCCGTTTTATAAAGATTGAGACGGTGAGGATGGGGACGCAGTAGAAAACAACCCAGGATAGATATACGCCACTGATTTATTTATGTGAGATGATCAGATGCTACAATTTATATGCGCACAAAACTATTCCTAGTGTGTCCCAACTAGGGTGGAAGCACACAGAGAATAGCGTCGTGTTTATACTAGTGCTATGACACCAATACGTCTCAACTAACGTGAAAGCGCTTAGAGTGCGATAGTACTAATCCCTACATGAAATACGCTTGAATCGCCTTCGGAGGTCTTGAAGTTGCGGGAACCAAACGATTGCGTGAGCTAACTCGACCCCAGTGCCATCTAGCAAGGAAGTCGCGGGGTTAGTTAGTCCCGCTACCGGGCGGTAGATGTCCCTGGTAAGCAATATCGGCTGAGTTGAATAGTACGGGCAAAGCGGTACAGCTGGCGCCATCTATTGGTGTTTGTCGTGTTATAAGACTCGTTACTTAATTTTTAGTAAATTTTACCTGCCGCCGGTTACTGAGCTCGATGACGGGGGTTAAACTTACAAACCGTCATTTTTGACATGCTACCTATGTATTGTATCACCGCCGACAGAACAGCTGTATAATTTGTGAAAAAATAAAAATAATAATTAACAATGCTTGGTTCTTCGGGAAGTGAAAGCAGTGATGATGATTTTTTGTTACATAATTTGAATACATCTGATTCAAGTGACAGTGAAAATATGTATCGCCGGCCAAGAAATTTCAAGCCGAGACCCAATTACTGCAGCCTTTTGAACGACGCTGAGTTTAAATGCCGCTTCCGATTGTCGAAGGAGAGCGTAGAGATCGTATTGCAAAAAATTGGAGCCCGATTAGCGCCGGCAACAGCAAGAAACAAAGCTTTATTGCCGATCACTCAGCTGTTGCTAACGCTTAGATTTTATGCAATAGGCGTGGTGCTGCTCGCCGCTGGAGATTTTGTAGGTCTAAAGCAACTGCATGTGTAACTGTATGGCGAGTCTCAAGGATTTTAACCTCTTTAAGAGGAGAATTTATAAAAATGAGCAGTTCCAACTGTACGCAGGTTTTTTTTTATAACATCGCTAAGTTTCCATCTGTTATAGGTGCAATTGACTGTACGTACATTCGATTGCAATCCCCAGGTGGACCACAAGCGGAAGTTTTTCGCAATCGAAAAGGGTATTTTTCCCTCAACGTGCAGTGTATCTGTAGTGCCGATTTGATTATAAACAATATTGTTGTTAAGTGGCCAGGGTCCTCACACGACGCAATGATATTTAATGCAAGCATCATAAAATCCCAGTTTGAAGAAAACAAATTCGGATCATGCATGCTGGTTGGAGATAGTGGGTATCCTCTAAAAAAATATTTATTGACTCCATTAAGCGACCCACGGATTCCAGAAGAGGTATTGTACAATGAGCCGCAAATTCGTACGAGGAATGTGATAAAACGTTGTTTCGGTGTTTTAAAAAGAAGGTTCCCAATACTGTATCTGCCAATCCGCTTGTCAGTGAACAGAGCACAAGCTGTTATCGTAGCAGCAGAAGTACTGCATAACATATGTAGACTCTCACAAGACGAACTCCCTTTGGATGCTATGGATGATCCTAGGTTGAATGAAACTTCCAATGATACCATAATCGGCCCGCTGTATGTAGTGTTATCTGAGTTTTTATGAAGTGCGTTGCCTGAACTTCTCTGAAATATTTGGCTGTCCAGTTCTCTGAAAAATCTATATGTATTATTATTTCGTTATCTTTAAGGTTTTCTAAGCAATATTTATATTGCCGGTATTGATGATACACGTTATAAACGTGTCTTTTGAAGTTAACTAAATCTCTGTTGAACGCATCGATTAGATCTTGTACACTTCCTTCCTTCCTTCGTCATTTTTTTCGTTTTCTTAATGTTTTCAGGTTCACCGTATTCGTGATCAAGGTTTTTCCACTCATGCCAAGTTACTTTTTCTGTCAAATTCTCATTTCCTTGTATATGTTTGTCTGCACATATATTGCATTCTCCACAAGCCATTGTTGAAATTAGGTCGTTAAGATTACTTGTTTCGACCAAACCAAGTGATTTTAATTTTGTAGCCCTGAACTGCATGTTCGAATGCTTAATACAGCCGCAAGTCTCTAAGTCTTTCAAACTGGGTCTCACTACGTAAAAGGGCCTATATTTTTTGAACGTGCTGAAACTGATTGCCTTCACTTCGTTTACGAATTTGTTGTGTAATGTTTTCAGGTTGTCCAGCAAATATCTCTTCTGCATTTTGATTTTTTTAAACGTAAGGCATTCCTTTTTGCCGGCACTGGCCCGACTCACATCGTCTCTTATGTAAAAGTCTTTAATTATCTGTACCATTTTTGGTTTCAGATTCCTACGTCTATAATTTTTTAAATTACTCCTTAAGCCTAAAGACCGCGATAAGCGTGTTTTCATTTTATATTTTTTCGCTATATCACTGCCGACTACTTCTTTAAGTGACCTTTTAGTTGTTGCTGAATATGAAGAGAATTTATCTTTTAAAGATTCTTTGAGAACATTATGTTCCAATAATGCTTTTTTTACGATTTGTTTTTGTGGTGTATTAATGTTTTGCAGATTGTCATTAATAAATTGTTTTCATTTAACACCTCTGTACCACCACCACTCTTACCTTCAATATTTTGTACTTTTACGGAATTTAATTCGGTTTTTAGATTTTCACATATTTCTTTTAATTCGTCGAGTTTTTTCTGCTGTCTGATACCTCTTCTTTGAAGAGCCTTGAAACCTTTCCTTATTTTTTCCATATGTTCTTCAATTTCTTTTTTTTGCTTATATTCCATCCTGCGGCGAGAATTTCTATAACATCTGACATTCTCTACACCAAGAAACCGTTGTTGAAACGGTATATCGTTTCCTACATTAGGAAGTCGCTGTTGCAAATGTTCTTCAGGTGGCATGTCTGAGTCAGTTTTGTCCTTTGACTTGCTTTGAAGATTTTTTGCATTTCGCTCTCGTTCTTTTCTTTGTACTCGTTGTTCTTCTTTTTGTTCTTCTGTTAAGTTTCTTTGTTTTTTCTTACAATATTCTAGAGCCCTGGCGGCCGTTTGCTCTTTAATTTTTTTATATTTTTCAGGATTTTCTCTTTTGAGTTTTTCTCTGTATTCTTTTTGCCTTTCGGCGGCAGTTTTTCTAGGCGGCATCTGTGAAAATACATAAAATAATAGTTACTAAACCAGGTCCCTTTTTCCCCCATAAAATTTAAAGTCATAATGTAATGTTGTTCGTAATAATGTATCACTAGTCATAACTCTTTTTTTCTCTGAAACCGTAAATTTTTTCAGGAATTTTGTATTGGTCACCCTGTAGAATTCCATAGGTTAGGTTAGGTTTATTTTATAACAATCATAAAAATTCATAGTTTCAGATAAAAAAGAGTTATATGACTAGTGAAAGATTATGACAAACATTATTATTATGACTTAAAATTGTGTGGGAAAAAATATAGACCCACGGTAAAAATATGATGTCGGAATTTTTTATTTTTATTTTATAATATCCTGTTTCTAAATACCTACTTGAAAAAAAAATGCCTAATATATTTATAATAATAGACATAAATGTAATTAATTCTTAATTGCCAAAGAGTAAGTGCTATGCAATTGAATTAAGTAGGTAATTACAAAAGTTATGGCACTTGATTTTTTTTTTACCCCTGCCAAGTGTGTCACGTGACCCTAATAACTGCTCATAAGATCAATGTGCACTAGGCCTTGTCTGTTTTACGTAACACTTACGTAACGTTAGGTAAGGCGTGACGTAAGTTATACGTAAGTGTGAGGTAAGTGTTACATAATTTTACAATAAAATAAGGATATCTCACTAGATCTTTCACAATTCCTAAGAAAACAAACACTGTTCAATTACGCTTGATGAATTCTATATGTTCATATTAATTTGCAACCAAAAATATGGAAACTTACCTTTCAAATCAGCGAAAAACCATCCAAAAACTTATTGACGAAATCACTACACACCACAGAAAATTGCCGACTGACAAAACGATTACCGTACCGACCGTTACGGGTTTGACACTGACATACATCAACGGCAGTGTTGCCATGATAGAAATTTGGATACTACCAAGTGGCTAAGTAGAAAATTGATAATAAATACTGATTACGTGAAACGTGTAACGTAAAACATTTTTTATTTTACGAAAGAGAAACTTCTCTAAAATTTCCAACTTCTAATATCAGTGGAGCATTGAAAAAAGGACTGAAGATGGCCTATTAATACACTACTTTAAAAATATAAAGATACACACAATAAAGTCAAGTAGAAGCTCACAATGACATAGAATATCAAGTAACTGACTAAGGTGACAAGCAAATTTTAAGCAAATTACACCACTTTTTGAAATTAAAATATTTATTTCTAACATAGTTTCCGTTTAACAATTATTCAATGCTTTGCCATTGTAATTATACATTATCATTACATAGAATAAAATTAAAAATAACCCCTTTAAACGTCATTTGGGTGGAAACAAACTTAGGCGACAAGGGTCACAGGTAAAAAGTGGCAAAAAATACGGCCTTACCCTGCCGCTTATGTTGGTACACTGCGTGCCCCTATGCCTGTAATTATTACATCGAAAACACTTTACTCCGTTAGGACAATTAGATGCCATATGATTCGTTTCTCCACAGTTGAAACAACGTCGAACTGATGATGATGACGACGATACAGCCACCGTCGCACACTGGAACCCGCCCATACAAGTGGGTGCACAAAAGTCTTATAAGTTACATAAACATAAATTTGCATCTGTGATGTAAAATATTGGACTGTAAAATTATACCAGTAGTTTCAAATCGTGTTTACATTATACTTTTTACCTTAACAAACATATTGTCTATGATGACATTAAATTTTCACTTAAAAACATTTCAATGGCTTCTAAATTGAATGTTTTTCTGTCCATTACTGGTAGAGAACGTGAGCATGTGATGATAGGATCAGAGGAAATCAAAAGTCTATTGAAAACATCTATCATATTGTCTACTCTCGAGGTTTTTCGACTAAATCGCTCCCGGTAACATTTAAAATCCTTGTTTCTTGCTTCCTGGGCTTCTTCACTTAAACTTCCAATGGGAATAAGATGCTCTGATATTATTTCACTTCCGTGAATAAGGATCTTGTGTACTGTAGTTGTCATAGGACACCATGAATACAGTGACACATACAGTTCGGCTGTGTGCAGGCAATAATTTTTGAATTTATCCGTATCAATCTTGTAACCACTTGAAATTGTTTGGAGGATCATGTAATACCGACGAATGAGTTCCTCATTTATAATTAATAAAATAATTAATTTTGAAAAAACTTTCTGGCAACATTTAATATTATTATTTATTTTTATTTTATTTTTTATTTTTACAGCTTTAATCGATATTCGCCACTCAACCAAGACTTTTCCCTTTCTAAAAAAGCTTCTTCATGTCTGTTGTATTTCTCCCATTTTAAACGAAATTGCATTTTAAAATTACGCACCTCTTTAATTAGCTTGTGCTTTGATATATCAGGACAATTACTTTTCTTTGCTAAAAAGCTATAAAAGTCTTCGAATTTCTTTTCTATTGTTTGATGTTTACTTTTCAATAAAACGTTACACATAACATAGCGTTTTATAGAAATTGTTGCATTTTGTTCGCCTAAAACGTAAGGAAAATAGGTATAAAACATTATCAGCTAAAATATTATGAACGTTACGTGTTTTTTTTAAGTAACTTTTAATTTTCCCCGAAATAAAAACGCCTGATCAAAACGTCATAGCAAAAAATACGGTGTTTTTTCGAAAACCCGCTACGGGCTTTTACTTTTGAAACTAGTATTGAAATACCAAAGACCTCCTCTATAACATCGCCCTATCTGCTTCAAAAGCCTCTTGCGGGTTTCGAAAAAAACAACATATTTATCATTTTTTACTGCGAGTTACTGTTCGTAAGTATAGTAAAAAGATAAAGCAATATTAGGATAAAGGAAATGACTAAATTTAATCTACATACCATGCTTAAGAAGAGACATCGTGAGTTTTGTGTTTTTAGTAATGCTATATACCCGAAATAATTACATTTACAGAGACGAAATTGATCACTAGTACCGCAATATATAAAATCATTGCACTTTGACAAGATACCACCACATAATGTCAACTGATAATGAAATTGTTTTTCTTTAATAAGGTTCATTTATTACTTGGCAAATGTTGGCGGCCGGGTATTATTGTAAAATACCTAATTTAAAAATTTTTGTTTTATGCAACTCTTTGTATGGACGGGTTCCAGTGTGCGTCGGTTGAAACTTCTTCGGTCTTTCCGTGGGCACTTCGCTTTTTGACTTATTGTTAGCCTTCACTTTCTCATAAATCTCCAACTTATCTTTCAACGCTGAGTAGGATGTAACTCTGTACAACATCACTTTATTTACTTCATTATCACTAATGCCGTCCACTATGTACTGTATGGCTACATAGTCTGGGAATTTAGCGCGTTTACCTAGTTCCTTCATTGTAAGCATGTATTGGTAACACGATTCTTCACGCTTTTTTTTCCGCGATGACATCAACTCGTGCATTTCTTTAACATTAACTGCATCGGGGAATTCTTTTTGGAGAGCCGCCTTTAAATCATCGTACGTCTTAAAAACTTTTTCCGATCGGAGCCACAGTTCAGCCGTGCCGATAAGAGTTCTGCGAGCGACAATGAGCTTCTGGGTATCTTTCCAACTAAAGATTTCCGCGTTATCATCTATTTCTTGCGCCCATCTTGACGCTGAATAGGTTTTATCCTCGCCGCTGAACTTGCCGATGTTGGACAACACCTCGTTTAGGCAAATTGTATGGTCAGCCATATTGTAGGTAGGTACCCACTTGTTACAACTTTCTTCTTACTCTTCTTAGCCGGGACGTTATCCAACTTCGACTCGTCGTAGTCAAAAAGGATTTCGAACCGATGACGCGCTACGTCTTTTGCTTCTTTTCACTTCAAGAACTTTCTTCGTATTTTTCAATGCCAGTGTACTCACCGGCGTCGTATTACCGCGTGTCGCGCGTGGTAACTTCGTCTCATGGCTTTCAAGGCAAATTTCCCGGACGAGCCCCCAAAATAATGTAGGCTTTTTATTTCAAGGCAACAATTAATCCCACATAAATTTTGTTTTATTGAATGTACAATAAACTGATGTAGCGACGAACGCTGCAAAACACCAGACATGGACAAGGCTGTGCACGAATGTATGCCGCCACATATCCTAAAGAACTAAATGCCACAATATGAAAGTTGCTCCAAAAAAAAAACACTGCCATAGGTTAGTACTATAATATAGTATGGCTGCGGCTGGGACTAAAAAATCCAGGTGGCCTGATCAATCGGAATCACTGATATCATTGTGTTTATTTTTTAGTGTTTGTAACTTAACTTTAAAGTATTTGGTTATTGCGTTGTTCCGCTCAATTATTGACTGTATTAATTTATCTCTATTGTTTTTATATTTATTGCTTGTCGAGTGTAACTGTTTCGTTACAGGTGTTCTTAGTTCAGCTGGAGTCCAATTCTTCCAGCGGCTTGGCTCACCCTCCAAAACTACACTTCTGTCTGCACTTGTTAAGTTTTGCCCTTCTTAATGTTATTGTGTATGGGTCGGCTTCGGCGACGGTCTTCTTAGTTAAAACGAGAGGGCGACTTTTAGTCCTTTATTTGGTTAGGCAGCCATCATGGGAAGAGAGCGGAAGGAAGGCAGCGACAATGCAGATGTGACAAGTGTAGGAGTTGCCATATTAAAATACGTACGTAACATCTCCCTTATGAAAAGAAAAACAAAACAAAAACAATCTTCGGACAGACTTCGGTAATTGCCACTCTGGAAGTAAAACTCATTTTTGTTTGTTTAAAATTCTTTCACGCAGCTCTTCAATCGAATTCACTGGAGTCTCGTAAACAATGTCCTTCATATGGCCCTAGACATAAAAATCTAATGGCGTCAGGTCGGGGCTACGAGCGGGCCATTGGATAGGGCCGCCTCTCCCAATCCAGCGATTTGGCTCGGTGTTATCTGTTATAGTTATTGAAACGATCATTTTACTTGGTAATTAATATATTGTAATTATCATCAAAATAACAATGAATTGGATTTCGGTTATGTTACGAGGCAAGGATGACAAGACATCTCTTTTGTTCCGTAAAACACCACTTGAGCGCGCCGCGTTTCCTTACACGCTTAATACATTCCAACATTATCCAACCATTGTCGCACAGATAAACGATAATGAGCTAGACAGCCATCGTGCTGAAATATTAAATTATTTCTGATTTCTTCCGACACGTCAGATAATAACCCGGTCAAATTATTTCTTAAGAAATTCTCATAGTTGTCACCATTTAAATTTTGCGGCAAGAAATATGGGCCAATCAAATTGTTGTAAACGACACCCATCCATACATTTAACGAAAACCGATGTTGTGAAGCCGTTTCCTTGAGTTTCTTAGAGATTGAGGAAGTCAATATGCACCCAATCAAAGGCGCGGGCAGGCCGCGGCCAGGGCGCGGGAGCTGCGCGCGCGGGAGCTGCGCGCGCCGGCGCCGGCCGCAGCTGGATACACACTTCGCAGGACCCTATCAATCGCTCCACGGCCTCGTCCACCCGGGAAACCAAAATCTGGAACGGACCTCAGCTTTAGTTTTCACCACACCGAGATGGGAATTGTGAAGTTCCGATAATACCCTGGCTCGGATTGTTTCTGGAATCACGACCTTATGTCCTCTCATAATACATCCGTTTTCATATGCGAGATGCGTTCTGCATAAATAATAAGGTTTTACTTTTAGATCGTTTACCTTGTTTGGCCAACCAGTCATTATGTAATTACTTACAGTATGCAAAACAACGTCCTTATTAGTTTCCGCTCGTATGTCTGACACAGAGACAGGTAGACTGCCGCTTAAAACAAAGTAAACGTAAGCGGCGCGATCGCACGGTCCTACCCCGTCGTCAGCGCATTCTCGCGGGGCGGCGCGCGCCCCCGCGGACGCCCCGCGCTCGCCCGGTGGCGGCAAACTGGCGCGAGACAAGAAATCGGCGCTGTTATGAGCACTACGCGCTTAAAAATAATGCGTATCTCTGGAGACGGTTTGCTGATACCTCCAGCACCCCTTTATGTGGTCCGAATATAGAAATTAGGGGTTTATGGTCGGTACGCAAAACAAAAGGTTGCGATCTGCCATACAAATACTGATGGAAGCGACGCACCCCGAAGATAATAGCTGTCGCTTCCTTCTGTATTTGCGAGTATCTCGTCTCGGCCGCGGTGAGCGTGCGCGACGCGAACGACACGGGCCGCTCGAGCCCGGGGCCCGCGTCCACGGTCAGGATTAACTTATAGTTGTGATCATTGGAGCTGGCCGAGTCCGGCTTAGTTGGTTAACAAAGCCATTATCATCTATTGTAAAGTGTGGTCGCCAGTGGCGAAGCGTCATGTAAATAAATAGGCAAGCCGGAGCAAAAAAAGGTGTATCTCTACGCTTATAATTAATTTTTATATCTGGGTGAGCGCGTCCTAACTTAATGACATGTTTTTTATTTTCAAAGGATAACTTTGAAAAATATGTTAGTTCATTAAGTAGGTAAGTACTTATCTAAATTGTAAGACAACACTCAATTTGAACCAATGCAGCCATTTTTACATTGAGTACAGACAGACGACAATATTTAAAAACCAAACCACGAATATAACCTGAATAAATAGATTTAAGCAATACCTAAGGGTACTATTAAAAGCGGAATTGAAACAAACCAATAATCTGCATTATTAACTCAGATTCGTATCCAGCTAACTGGCCATTTAAAGTAGTAGAAAAAATGTCACAATTGTCTTGATATTTTTCTGCTTGTGCTCGGTCTATATCACATTTTTGTTTCTCTTGCGATTCATCACCTTTTAACTCTTATTCTACACGATATCCAACAGATGTACTATTTATACGCGTTACTGCGTTTCCACAATTTAAAATTGGCATTTCTTCGAGTGGAATGCAGTTACCTGTAAATTTATCTCTAGTTTCAATAAATGTAAGATTTTTTTTGTACGCTGCCATAAATTGTTGCACGTTTGGATTATTATTATGACCTCCGTGGCTTCTAATGTTTCCAAAAAAGAGTTCTAAATGATCCTGGCTCACTTTATACGCTAACAAAAATGAGAGATACTGCGATTCAACAACATTTCTGTATAAATGCTGGATACTGTCTGTGCACACCAGTAGTCCAATGACACCAGTATTTGATTGGCATTTCCAAAGAGGCACAGTTTCTATCGTAAATACAACTCTGGTTTCAGACTTTTTCCGTATAGTTTTTTTTCTTCTGACAGTAATACTGAGACATTTGAGGTACTCCTTAGCGCTTTGTAAAAATACAAAACACTGCGTGTAATTTCTTGGTTGCAATGGCTTTTTGAAACCAGGATCTTTTAAATTTCGGGAGTTTAGGACATCGAAAAGATCATTCAAAAGCAGCAAAAATTTAATAGTAGGGTCACTATCGTGGAATTCCGGGATACTTAAATCTTGACAAAACTTTATAGCTTTGGCCACACTACGACTCATCAACTGTGTTGCTAACTTGACCTTCATGATTTCATTTTTAAACTCAATGTGCCTGTTAGTTAGTTTATTTGCCAAGTTTAAACAAAGTTTTTGTTGTAAGTTATTCAACTGGCTCAACAGGCTCCATTTAATCGTTTTATTGTTGTTATCGATAATGCATTTTTGTGATTCAAGTGTATTGCGCATTAATTTAATCATATGACAGGCATCTAAGAACACTGTCACACTAGTTTTTGAAACCGGGTGCTCGAAAAACGTTTTAAGATTTGAGATGTCATTAATATTACAGCCTAATAATTTCATAGTAAGAAGATTACTCTTACAGCCATCAAATGTTACTGACACTACTTTCACTCCTACTGAGTGACATTTTTGAAGTGCTGTGTTAATTATGTTTGCCTTCATTTCAGCCTTCAACCCTGTAATGAAAAAATATGCCAGAGGTATTTTCCAGCTCCAGCTTTCTCTCAGCGACACAAGAAGCAAAACGTACGCTTGCTGAGCAATAGGATCATTATCATTAGTTTCACCTAAACCCATATCAATGACGCCTATGTATCGACCTCCGCACCATATTTTTTGTTGCCTAATCGCCATTTAGTCACCGATTAGAGCGCATAAAATTTCTTTATTGGTGGACTCCGACTTTTGTTTTAGCCTGTCAAGGGTTTCGGCAGTTAATCCAGGTTTAGCATCCACACTTCTGTACCAGAGCATTTCTAAAAAAGTTTGTACATTTCATTTACGACTCCGATTTGCGAAAAAAATTGCAGGTAGGTAGGGTAAATGATACTGAGCCTAAATAACATAGTCTCCCAAAATGTCCCAATTAATTTGTATGGAAACTTCCTTTTTTGTTACCAAAATTCTTCCGTTCATGGTAACAAAAAAGGAAGTTTCCATACAAATTAATTGGGACATTTTGGGAGACTATGTTATTTAGGCTCAGTATCATTTACCCTACCTACCTGCAATTTTTTTCGCAAATCGGAGTCGTAAATGAAATGTACAAACTTTTTTAGAAATGCTCACCAATTCAATAAAGTATTGGGATGAGGCAAAGAATTATGAAAACATTTTCTTATGTATCTGTAAGCTGCTGGTGAGTAAAAATGTACAGTTAAAGCAAATTTTCGGGCACGCGGTGGATATTTCGAAAAGGGTCTCTTCCGGTTTTTAATATTTTTTAGGAACAATGCGTTAAACGTGTCTTTCACTTCAATGCGATTTGATAAATTGTCCAAAATAGATTCATCGAAATCTTTCTGTTTTCTTAAAACCATTATCAATGATTTTAATGTTACATTATTTTTTTTTTATAGTTTGTTAACTTTTTGAAAAATTTTTTTTTTTTTTTGGCTATTAAACGATGTTTACATATTCTAAGATCTTTTCTTAAGGTAGCTTTCCGAGGAGTGTCCAACACTGATGCATAACTTGTACACGGAGATCCATCATCCATTTATTTCCAATTTATCCAGCTCCAAACTCACAGACTCCTGGAAAAAATAAAGTTTTAGTTTAATTAGAATAAATCATTTTGTTATTAACAGATTAAAACCGCGTTAATTAAAGAGTGAACCGCGGAATCCTTCATGTGCGAGTCCGACTCGCACTTGGCCGCTTTTTTATTTTAGGGTTCCGTAGTCAAACAAGGAACCTTTATAGTTTCGCCATGTCTGTCCGTCCGTCCGTCCGTTCGTCCGCCTAGCTCAGAGACTTTACTAGAAAGCTGTAATTTGGCATGAATATTTGAAGTGTTGTTCATTTAATTAAGACGCTTATTACCAATGCTACCAATGAAAACAAATCCGAAGTATTTTGGCGAAATTCATCGATACCGAATTATATAGGTATTACTATGAGTTGAAATTACCGGTGTGTGTGGAATGATGGTCGAATTATCAAATTCTATGTTTGAATTAGGTGCACTTTGTGATGTACATGGAGATTCACAACTTTCTGCCTTTTTCTCTGTTGTTTTTGATTCTGCAAGCTAAAAGTATCAAGAAGGTTGATAGTTATCAAGTTATCATAGTATGGACACTGTCTGCAATAAACTAATTTTTTTTTTTTTTTTTTTTATTATAGTAAAATAAGTACATTAAGAGTAAAACAAAATATGTGTTATACGAACAAAGTAATAAATAGATTTTTGTTTATTTTTTTTAAATACATATATAGTACCTATTCTTTACGGGATTTTTTGTATCTACCTGTAAAATCGGTATGATGGCGGTCTTTTTTATTCTATTAAATCCTTTTTCGGTAGTGTACCTACTTATCATTTTCGGGAAAATGATTCGAACAAACTACACTAGATGCATTCGGTTTGTAAAGTTCTTCTGCTCTATCTCGCGCGACAATGCACCGCCACTTTTCTCTTTGTATTTCATTTTGCGGAAAACTAAAACAAAAAACGAACAATAGAAATAAACATAAAAAATCTCCACTGTCCTCTTTATACTTCATTAACATAAAAAAATGAGTAAAGGCGACTCCATTATTACTCCATTGACTTTGTTCTCCAGCGCTAGTTCTGAGTTGTTTTCGCTTATGAGCGGTCCACGCGAGAGTGAAAGGGATAGATGCGTATGGTGCATGCCGTAATAAATTAACAAAATTTATTAACTAATGCGAATAAATAGACTTAAATCATGAGACATATGCGCCAATTAGTTTAGATAAGGTTATACTCACTGGAAGTATGACACTCCGTCCTTTTTTTGCACGGTTTGCGTGTTATTTTTACAATTTTTCACTATGCACTTTGGCATCGTTGACGTTCAACCACCCGCGCGGCCACCGAGCGAATGAGAGCGAAACAAACGAATGCTTTAGTTCGAAGCACTCTAGAATATAGCAGTTGTATTTGGTCACCACAATATGTTATTTATAATGATAAAATAGAGCGTATACAACATAAATTTCTGAAGTTTCTTGATTATAAATCACATATTTTTAATAGGACATACCATGAACGATTAAAGCATTACCACTTCCTTAAGCTTAGCGAACGTAGAACTCTTCTTGATCTGGTTTGGTTTCATGACATTATCAATGGTAAACTTGACAACCCTGATTTGCTCTCTGAGCTGTACATGAATGCCTCAAAATTTCGTTCTAGAAACCCTAAAATGATGGCCAGTTTGCCTTCTGGGACATATTACGCCCGTAATAGCACTGTGAACCGCATATGTAGCACCTACAACCAAAGCTTCTCAGTTATTGACCCGTTTTCCTCTTCCAGGCCTGTATTTCGTAAGCAAGTCATTAATGAATTAATGTCCTCACGGCTGTAGTGTCAGTCGTAAGTCGTAACCTTAATAATCTTATTATAGTAAAAGTGGCTTCGATTTCCTATTTTTATATTTGTTTTTATATTATCACTCATCATACACTCCCACACCCACACACACACACTCACACACACACACACTTACTCAGACACATGCCCAGACACGCATACATGCATACATAATACATACACTCACGTTTATGGTCACCATAGTGACTTTTTTGAGTTAATATTCTACTGTATTTTTTGTTTTCTAATTTAGTCCCTACTCTCAGTGTATAATGTTCTGTAAATTATAGGGAAACCTATTATTGGCCTATTTTAAGTTTCTAATGATTGTACTACTAACTATCAAATGTACGGCTGTTGGGGCGCATTTCTTGTTTGCGCCTTGTTTTGCCGGTGCCATTTTTAAGCAGCATCAGTGCATCTACAGAAATATATCATCGAAGTATGGTATTGTATGGACGCTTCGCTACTGGTGGCCGCAAGAATACGGTTAGAAATAGAAAGTAGTAACTGCAAACACCATGACACGGAAAGCGTTTTTAAGTCTTAGATTAGAAGGTTCAAATTAAAAAGAAGGGCATATTGATATTGATACGTTTGTATTTGGAACAGCAGTCAAGAACACTAGACGACTTGCAAGTGAATACAGTACCAAACACGACTTGATACTTGAAAACTACATAAATAATGTTTAGAGATAAAGTAAAGCACCCGTTTACAAATGTTTACATGTTTGTACAGGTAGGGAAATATTATTAAAACTTTCACTTTTGAGTAATGAGTCACCATTGTGGAGGGGTTGTTTACCTGGCGTTGCACGGTGGGCTGCGCGCCTTAGTAAGGCGTTCATAATTAATTATTTAGTTCATAACTCGTTTTTTTTAATAGTTTTTTGTTAAAACATTTGGGAAATGTAACAGTAAATATAAATTAAAAAATAGTAATAAATATTTGTAAAATTATTATAACTAAAAAAAGTTAAGTAAAATGTTGTTATATGCTAATAATAATAATATTTTTTTATTTTTTATTTAACGATCAGATTCCAAAGATTGTTAGTCACAATTGTCCTTAATCTATATTAGTAGGTAAGATAAATACATTTCAAATTAATTAATTAATTATCTTATATTACACGTTGTGTCATTAGATTAATTAAAAGAAAAAGAAAGAAAGAAAGAAAATCATTTATTCGTGACATGCATAACAAAGAACAGATTAACAAATACAAGAAGAAAGTAGCCACGAAATGGTCTCAACTCAGCGTGATGCTGGCATTAAAGTCAGCGCTGGTCTTCCGTTGGAAACATCAGGTGAAACCAATAATAATAATGGTGGTGGTAATTAGTATGTACAATCTAGTAAACTGATAACATTAGCTGATAGTAAAGATTTTTTTTTTCTGGGCATTTGCCTTTTCGATGTTATTAATGGATCTGAGTTCAATAGAAGCCTGTTCAAAAGGTCTGTGTCTGTGAAAATCCGTGTCATTTTTCTGGTATGATTAAGTCTAAACGCCTTTATATTTTTGTTGGTTGACTCTGCAGCCTCTTCAGACAATTCACCAATAGAAACTAAAGCATTTTCAATTACTATAGCGCCGTGTAAGACCACTTTATGCACGGAAGAGGGTAGGGGATACAATGGATGCGCGGTCACGAGTTGCCTGGCCGTGTCTATGGCATATTCATCAAACTTAGCTATATTTATATTGTAGCCAGATGACATACACTCCAAAAGAACTCCACACCTTTTGATAAGGCCTTGGCAGTGTTGCCAACTCTAAAATTTGTCGGATGGTAGAACTCTTCGAAAAATACGGTAGATTTTCCAAAATTATGTTGTAATTTATATTTGAAATACCTTGCCCATTTATTTTTAAGTTCATGATTAGAATTGAAATAAAACTCATATTTTTATTCAGAATCAGATAGTATTATTGTTTCAATATTTTTGTACATATCAATATTATGTTTCTCAATCATATCTTTAGTGGGATTAAAATCAATACAATTTTTTCCGTGTCGCTGTATGGCCCACTGCGTTAAAAGGTTTCCCCTGATGGTTTTCGTAAGGAGTTTACTCCGTTTTCTCGTTTTGATGTCGTTGACTCTGCTGAAGACTATTTCGCACTCGGCATTCGAGTGTGGTAGAGACAAAATGGCCAACATAAACTTTGGCAATTGTTTGAAATGGGTTGATTGGGCATCCTCTTCACTAACCCGCATTTGTCCTACCTGAGAAAAAAAATATGATTAGGGTCCCGTTGCTATAACAATAGAAACTAATATGAATCAAGCTTACTTGGAAACTTACCTGGTGCCATAACATGTCAGGAGGTTGACTTAAATCCAAATCTTTCTGGTAAAGGGGCAACTTCCACCACTCATCATCTAGTTCTTGTTGATCTTGGATTGAAGTTGGGGAAATTCTAGGCAGTAATGGAAATAACGTTGAAATTGATTCTTCTCTGTCATTTGAAATCACTCTGTCTAGATCAAATTTTGGTATTTCTGACATAATTTTGTCATTAATAGAGTATCGTTTACGAATGCCAACACAATCTCGAACAATAATATTTTTGCACATCTTTCTCAGAGTTAACTTTCTTTCATCATCTTCAATAGAATCTAGTTCTTTCTGGGCACCTAAACCCAGATATATATCTTTCAGGTCTTTGTGATTTATTTCTGCAGTTGGATCTAAAGTTTCAATAGGAGCAGAATTTACATAGTTTCGGATTAGAACCAATAGTAACAGCTCTTTATAAAAAGCTGTCATTTTCTCATCTAGTTTTATAATCAAAACAGATTCGCTTTGAAAATAGCTGTTTAATTTCGTACATTTTGGCAACATCCAAGCCAAAAAATAATAAAAGGCCTTCATAATAGGATCATTCAGGCATGAATGAATATCACGGCACTCCGAATCTTCCAGCCATTTGCTATCGAAATAAAGACGTAACGCATCCCATTGTTCAAGAATCCTTTGGACTACTGCGTTAAGGGACAACCATCTAGTTTGTGCTGGTCTAAGAATTTTATGACGCATATGATTTTTATCTTCCACAGATCTGGCTTGCCATCTTTGCGTCTGAAGTTTATACGATAAATGTATAAAATATTCAAAGAATCGGATCCATGAAATGAAATTCTAATTTACTATAATCAATACTCTTCTTAATGCATGAATCGATGTCGTTCATTTGTTTGGGCAACGCCCCACATATGTAGCATTTAGCTTTGGAAGTGTTGCTGATTGCGCTGCATATTTTCCCGTCGACCATGGTAAGTTGTAGGCAATGATTAACATTAATTTCCTTCTCATCATCGTACGTCAGTTTTTTAGGAACGAGATTGTCAATTTTTTCTTGAAAATAGTTTAGTTCATTGACTGTTGAATCTTTGGTCTCCTTAATGAACTGAAATCGTATAGGTCGGCAATATCTGGCGGATGACGGGCGTGGATTCTTCCACAGTACAGTCTCTTCTGAAGATGAGTCCGTAGAGACCAATAGAAGCGGCACGTACGATGTTACGAATAAACTTCCATCTTCAGTGACATCCGAATTAGCAAAGTTTTGTTTGTACTCACTATGGCCGGTGCTGCCATCAAAGCCCCATTTTCCTATTAAGAAAACATCCCCCATAGATTCTTGAGGTATAGCAGTCAACATTTCCTTATGAGATTCGACTATACGAGCCGCAGTATGATCCAGCAAGCTTTGCAACTCCACCTCCGCTGTGGATTCGGTAACTCTTACATCCTCAGGATAACATTGTTTCTTTGTTTCTACAACTTTGCCATACGAAGGTAGAACTGGATTTCTTCTAGAATTTATAAATTTGCGGAGGAACGATATTGATGCTTCGTAAGTTTAGCTTCCGTGATGAGTGATATACTTCGTCAGGTTTTACTTCACTAGTACCGAGGTCTGATGTTTTCCTCATATTTCTGACTGCAGACTCATCAAATTGAACTAGCATTTTAAGCCTTCTTCGTTGTGACTGCTTACTGCAAGCCGCAAAATCTTTTCTTGGTCGGCCAGCAGCGGTTGCGGCCTCCGACGTTGTTGGTTCGTCGTCGGGAATATCATGTGGGGTATTTTGGTTCAATACTGATATTTTCGGTAGATATACACTTTCGTTTTCTCTCAGCCACTTAGAATGTTTATTTAGAAAAGTGTTTTTTTTTCGAGAAGCAGATTTCCAAAGACAGACTAGTCGGTTGCATATATACTTGATTCTGTTTTCCAATTTGGCGTGATGATTAATTATCAAAAATAAACGAATTTCGCCAAGACTGAAGAGACATTATCTATTTAGATGAAACCTGGTACGACACCCATGATGTCACAAAAAAAGGCTGGCAAATGGATGACAAAATATGCACATTGAACGTTCCTGCATCTAGAGGTAAACGAATAATTATACTACACGCAGGATCTGCAAGCGGCTGGGTAAACGGAGCGTTGCTTTTATCAGCAAAAAATATTATTATGTCAAATTGTAGTGCCGACTATCACCAAGACATGAACGCTTGTCTATTCGAAAAATGGTTGGAAAATCAATTATTACCGAATATAACAGAGGGAAGCGTTATCGTCATGGACAACGCTCCGTACCATTCGAGACAAAAAGAATTGATACCATGTTCAAACACCAGAAAAGGCGATATCCAAATGTTTTTGAGCAAACATAATATCTCTTATCCAGAATAAGCAACCAAGGATGCATTGTTAAAAATCATAAAACTACACCTATTTTATAGAAGAGATGGCGAAAATGAAAAATTGTGAAGTGTTAAGATTACCGCCTTACTATTGCACTCTTAACCCGATCGAGCTTATGTGGAGCTCCGTTAAACGATATATTCGTAGGCATAACAGTGATCCAAAGTTCAGTGAAGGTACTCATAAGAGAGTCGATAACGTTAACGAACGAAAAATGGGGGAATGGCTGCAGTCATGTTCAGATGCTAGAACATGAAATGTCTAGAGCAGCGGTCGGCATCAGGCGGCCTGCGAGTCTTCCTGGATATTTTGTATGTAATCGGAATTTGTACGCATTTCAAATAATCACAAACAACTTTTCTTAAATAGTGGAATTTGTAATTCACCACTGTCGCGTACATAATATTTGTTTCGAGCCCATAGCAACAAATAATACAGCACGACTTCGTCTATCGCGCACGTTTTGTCTCATTTCCTCCCGCGCCCCTCTCACACCTTTGTGCCCTCGCCGTGCTGCGCGACCGCAGCGACCGCAGTGAAGTGACAGCCGTCGCCTGCGCGTCACTTGTTGCCTACGTATCGATTGATCGAAATACGTCGTACTTTTACGAAAGTAAACAACTACAGTTCTATTTACGACTTTTAATTCTCGGTAAGTGTAAAACTTTTTTATTTACTTGCAACTCTTGATTTTTTATGGCTAAAATGCGTGTTTTCAATGGAATAAAAATGCTGACTTTTTTATTGATTTATTCGTTCTATCGATAATAATAATACTAACTACCTTTTACTGTTTTTGGTATGCTGCTAATGTTTTCTTTTTGTCACGACTACCTACGTAATGCCTATTCCATTCTTTTGTTGTAGCATTTACCTACTAAATATTGGGTGATCATAACTTTCACCAATGGCCTCAAGAAAGAGAAAAGTGGTGGAGGAAAACAGAGCTTTTAATGATGCATGGACTGGTTTGTACTTTTTTATCGAGTTTAAGGGTAAACCGGTATGCTTAATATGGCAAAAAAGCATTGCTGTTCAAAAAGAATACAATCTGAAACGTCACTATGATAGCGAGCATAAAGCTAAATTTGCATGTCTTGAGGGTGATATAAAAACACACAAAATAAATTCACGCAAATCTTCGCTAAAAAACCAGCAAAATATTTTTAAGCGTCAAATCGAGACAAACTCGTCTGGTGTACGAGCGAGTTTAAGGGTGGCAGAAAAACTAGCAAAGGCTGGAAGACCGATTACTGATAGCGAACTAGTCAAGGAATGCGTTTTGGCTAAGGTGGAAGAGGTATGTCCAGAACAATAAAAATAAATTTGAAGATATTAGTTTATCTGCCAGAACGTGCACGCGGCGTACTGAAGATTTGGCAAAAAATTTGAGCGAGCAACTTCAGGAAAAGGTCCTTTGAATGGTTTTCTTTAGCTACCGATGAAACAGTTCGTGGAATTGATGAGCATTTTAATGTCTTTGAAGAGCTTTTACAGCTAGCAAGCGTGAAAGGAACGACCACAGGGGAAGACTTATTTCGCAAACTCGAGAAAGCGTTGGAATCTTATGAATTACCATGGCAAAAATTGGTAAGTGTTACTACTGATGGTGGCAAAAACATGAGTGGGCAAAACAAGGGCCTCGTGGGTCGAATCAAAACAAAATTAGCAGAGATTGGTTGCGAAATTCCGTTATTTTTCCACCAAGAAGCGCTTTGCTGTAAAGTTCTTTCGTGGAAAGAAGTGATGAACGTCGTAGTTTCTACTGTAAACTTCATCAGAAAAAATGGATTGACACATCGTCAATTCCAACAGTTTCTATCAGACATAGAAGCGGATCACCAAGATGTCCTGTATTATCCTGAAGTGAGATGTTTAAGTAGGGGTGCAGTTCTGAAAAGATTTTTCGACGTCAGAAAAGAAATCAACCAATTTATGATATACAAAGGGAAAACAGTTCCAGAACTTACGGAACCTCAATGGCTGATAGATCTTGGGTTTTTGACCGATTTAACTCATGAGTTAAATTTATTGAATGTGAGACTTCAGGGCAAAAACAAACTTATATCTGATATGCACACAGATGTTAAAGCTTACCAAATGAAAAACAAGCTGTTTATAAAACATATTGATGAGAAAAATTTGGACCATTTCCCGAACTGCAGAATAGCTGTTGAAGAAGTTGGAAGTGATTTTCATTGGAAAAATGATAAATTGGAAAGCATTTTGAGAGATTTACAAAGTCAATTCAACGACAGATTTGCTGACTTCGAAGAGTTTCCAGCAAATTTAAGATATTTGCAAATCCCTTTTCGTGTGATCTGGATGACGTACCAAGTAATTTACAAATGCATGTGATTGATCTTCAGTCTGATGACTCATTAAAAACCTCTTTTCGCGAAATGACTTAACTAAATTTTGAACTAAAAATTTAAGAACTGAAAAGGTTTGCTCAGCAAATTATTTCAATGTTTGGTAGCACATACATATGCGAGCAGACCTTTTCGATTCCAAATTACCGAAAAAATAAATGTTGTTCGCGACTTACAGACGAGCATTTGAGTGCCATCTTGCGAATTTCAACTACCAACATGACGCCAAACATAACTGACTCTTGTCTATCTACGAGTATCTTATCTATCCTACAGATAATTTAATCAAATCAAAAGTGATTTTCACAAATATTAACCTTTTTCGGTTAATATTTGTGAAAATCCCAGAAGCATTCCAAGCAGAGACCTGGTTTTAAGGGGCATTCTGGGCAGCAAAGTAAGGTATTCTTTCTAACTGGTTTGGTATCCCAGCCAGCAGTGTTTGCACCTTCGTCTTTTAGTTTTGCCCTCTTCATTCTTATCTAAATGAGAAGGCAGGTGTATGAAGGGATTTTTTGAGGTGTTTATTTTGTTTATTCCCTTTGGAGGTGGCAGCAAAGTAGTAATGACCGAGTGTCTATAATTATAATAGGATATGGGACCAGCTACTTTTATATACAATAAGTAGGCATTTAAGAACATCATTTAGAAAATGTGAATGCCTACTTTTTTATACCAACGCATGGTTTTGTGTTCGCAAGTGTAGTACGACAGCAACTGGTCCTGACGATCAACACCGCTCATGAATTTATTATATTCTATTATTATCTCGGGTTTTAGAAGTCTGTCCCCTTTTGTTCATTACTGGTTTTAACTCGGGGGACAGTTTGGTGCTGATCGTCAGGACGTCACGCTTTCCGACTGCATCAGTTTATTTAAATTGTTAAAATGGGGTAATATGAAGTCTAAGAAGAGTAAGTAGAGCTTCACAATATGGGTTATTTAGGTTAGTTCGTATACTTCTAGCTGTGGAAGAATTTTCATTTGAAGCCACTGCATCAATGAAAAACAGTTTAAGGGCTTCATACTGTTCGAGAATTCGTGCCACTGCTGCATGAAGTGACAACCATCTTGTTTGTGCAGGATGCAATATTTTGTGCGGCTTTAAATTTAAAAATGTTTGAAACATTTTCAATTTTCCAATTCGTTTTGGACTACAATGAATATAGTTATATACTTCCCTGCTTAGATCTTCTGCCATTTGTGGTAATTTGTTGCAGGCATATGAAGCACAAAGTGCGAAGGAGTGGCAAATACATTTCATAATAAATATGTTAGGGATATCTTTTTTTAAGAGGGTGAATTAATGTTGTCATATTATCAATGAGCATCTCTTTACTGTATTTACCTAATACATTTTTAGCGATACATGTAGCCTTAATACGGCTAAGCGAAATATTTTTTACTACTCGTACCTCTAATTCTGGTCAAATCACAGCCATTCGTTTTGGTAAATGCTCAACAGCAGTAAAGGGTAAATTGTGTTCAATTATGTATGATACAAGATGTGTTTCTGCCTCTTTAGTTTTGGTACTTACCTATAGTGGGGTGCCTTTTGATATTGACGGCAATACCTCATGCAATGTTCTTTGCGATGTAACACTGTTGAAGGCTTGACTATGATTTTTTGAATTTTTATGTCGCTCTAAGTCAGGTTTGCTAGAATTGGCTATAGATATGTCACACCGGCACCATTTGAAATAAGCATTATTGTTCCCCTTTGTGCTGGATGAAAGCCAACCTTTGAACGGCTCCATATAAAGCCATTCGTCTTGAACAGTTAGTTTTTAAAACGCTGGCAGCGTTGCCACGTTGAACGGCAATGCTTAATCTTTGTGCCAAGTACAGGCCAGCATTTTTGTCACGGGTTGCGTCGATCAGGCGCTTTGACATATCTTTAAAAATACGGTGTGCTCCTGGTCCCCACGGTCCTAAAGTTTCGACCCCAAAAGGCTCACATATGTAACTTCTATCAAGTTGACTGTATTTGCGCCTTTTAAGTGTCTCCACTGATTCCGCTGCGAAACCAGCCCTAGTACTTGTTCCGGGAAGATGTGACGGCGCAAGGGTGTCCCATCATCCCATCATCCCATCAACAAGAGTCATCCCATCAGGTCTTACCATAATCGCGCATGAGACCATTTGGTTCCAAAATAGCCGCGCAATTGGCGGTGGTAAAAGCCCGACGGAGGACATCATTAATGCTGGAGTGACGGGAAAATTTACCAGCACTTCGCGTACAGCATAGACCGTGGTGACCAAGCCGATCGACGCTGGCGCCACACTGGCAGCGGTGAGGAGCACAACATTGTGCACCCAAGTGGAGTGAGGTTGCAACTCTAAAAGTTGATGAATCTAACAAAGTTCCTGTGTTCGGCGATGGAAGCGTACCCGATTCCCACACTCCGACCGCTAGGAGACGGGCACGATCTGCGGAGCTGTTGCACGTTTGTAAAAGTTGATTCCGTACTTGCGCGCAGATCGGTCCGCCCCACTGCCTCTGAGAAGAAAAAGTTTTTGTGACCTCGGAGTTTGGACAGGTCGAAGCCCACGTGTCTTGGGCCTCGATAAAATGTAATATGAAATAATTTGAAAAAGATGCGGAAAGAATTTTTGCAATTAAATTTTGAGTAGGTACTATGTACTGAGGAAAGAAACGCGGGCAAAGCGATTCCAGAAACCGACCTGATGCCTAAACCAACGGATCACACCGGAAGTGAGGCCTGTAACCACTCTCGTTCATCTAAATTTACGTTTAAAATCGAAGCCAAAGGGGTCAAACAATGAAATTTTGGTATTACAGTTTCTGGGGGTTTCAGGGGTGTATGGCGAGACAAAAACAGCCGGTCCGAGAGGATCCCCTTGTTGGCACCCTACTGCTGAAGAAATTTCGTTGCACATTCTACGTTAATTTTGATGGGGAATATGGTAAACATTTGGAATTTTGTCTTTAACTTGCGTTAGTAGGGCTCCTCTATCCACAGAATTAAAAGCATTCTTCATATCCACCTTCAGCAGCACCTCCCCACTATTTTGGTCCAAAAATGTACGGATAGAATGGACGGCGGCTTCACAGCCACCTCGTGAGCCAAAACGTAGTTGGCTGAAATAACTGGGAAAGCTCGGGCGCAATTTTTTTACAGCTAATTTTAGCTGCAAGACGGCGATATTATGTTGTTCCGACTGCAATCGGTCTGACGCCGCCGTCCTTTTTTTTAGGGCACACAGGCTTGCACCATAGAGAACCTCAGTTACCTCATCGCTTACTCGCCCAGACAGCAAAAGGTTGACTAGAGCCGTCAGGTCCCTCAGAAGTGTCTCGGCAGTTTCCCCACAGCTACTGCATAGTAAATCTTTAAATGCTGTGGTGTGAGGGCATCTACACCACCCGCAGAGCCACTCGAGAAGGACATTACGGCTGGAGTCACGTCTAGAGCGATAACTTCGAAAGCGGTAACTGGTTCCCTCGGTGCTTCAGGGAATTGGACATCAGCTGCTGGAGATAAATGCTTTTCTTTCAAAGCCGAGAGGGTTTCAGAGGAATTTGGAGCTATCGTGTCCGTGGAAAATAAAATTCGTGCAGCCCCTCTTATATCACCATCACTAATTTTATTATCTACAAGTTTGTAGGAAGCAGACTCAGAGGCCGGTACAGTGAATTTAGAATTTGGATTTTTAATCGAGATATTACCGAAAAGTAAAGTGTGATCTTCCAGTGATGTATACTTCACGCAGTTCTCCTTTACTCTGGAAGTTAAAGATTTATTATTACCTTTTTCGGGTACCACATGAAGCACAGCATATGGCAAAATCAGTAAATGTTTCCAGGCACATTTAGTGTTATTTAAGACAACGGTCCTTATAGCCTGAGATAGGGCAGTGGCAACAGAGAGGTGGGCACCACGTGGAATACGTTTCATTACTGGAATTGTCATTTTTAATTCTGATATAGTTTTCCAATAAGGTTGATGATGAGTACTGATAGGGTGTTGGTTAGGACATGGGGCCGAAAGAGAAATACTGCTAGTTTTATGGCATTTACCTTGATGAATTCGTAATCCTCTCTGGCCCTTGAAAAAATGTACCTGGAGACATTCTGGGCACTGCACAAGGTTTTCCAACGATACGACAGATTGCAAACCAACAATGTGATCCGCTTGAGTGCACTGTTGCATCCTTGATGGGTTATAATACTTAAAAACTAAAGGAATAAGAATAAGAGCAAATACAACAATTAAGCTACATATAAAACACATGTGACAGTAAAAATGACACTAAAAATATAGTTTCAATACTTAAAAACTAAAGGAATAAGAATAAGAGCAAATACAACAATTAAGCAGTGGCGTGCCTCGGGTTTCAGTATAGGGCAAGCCGAGAGATATATTTTGTAGTTTTTACGGTTATTATGGATAAATTTACCTTGTTACCACATTACTGATCAATCTTCACTTCACTCTTCAGTTGTATAGGCATTTGTTGGTCGAGCTCACCAAAGCACACTGAACTGAAGGCATGTTATCGCTACTCGCTAGATATAATTTTACAGACATATCAGCAATTGCATACTTTCGGTGGCCTTGAAAAAAGCCGTTTGGTTTGTTTGAGGCGTTGAGCGAATAAAATAAAGGTTCAACTTCTTACTTTAACTTTGCTTGCCTAGGGAAAAAGCAATAAGTACTTACTTTAATTTCAATTACCTCACCTACAAAAAATACATACACATAACACAACATAGTTAAATTAAATTATTATTTGTATGCTAATTCAAATCGTCTATCTTTTTTAAGAAAAGAGTTACTTAGGTCAGAGTTAAATGTTGGTGAGCGTTTTATTTGTACCAACAACTGTTTTTCGATAGATATCATTGATAACTCAGAGAGACGCTCTTGACCTTGTGTATTTCTCAGATATGTATGGATACGCTTAAGAGACGAAAAAGCACGTTCCGCTGAAGCACTTGTAGCCGGAATAGTTACGACAAGGTGTGCGAACTTTAACAGTTCGGGAAAGGCATCTTCGAGACTATTCTCATTAATAAAATCGATTATTTCAAACACATTACGATCATTCAATTCGGGGGAGGAAAACAAACAAATCAATTGGTTTTTTAATGCTGGTCTGTCAAAATGGTTTGCGTAAATGTCAAACAATGAATCGAATTCCTCTGTAGGAAAGTTCGAGCGGTAAGTGTCGAATTTTTTGTTGTTAAACAATGTAAAAAACTTCAATTCAAAAATTTCGCTATATCGATCATTAATTTTTGAAAATTATGTTATCGATTATCTCACCGTATAGTCGTTTGTATTCTGTTTTAGCGCAGCGTATGTTACGTCTCAAACGAGGAGCAGAGTTATTTTGCAAGGTGTACTCATAAACTTGATCAAATTCGGACTGAAATTCAACACGCAACCATGACTGAAACTCTTTTATTTTGTTGCTACAATAACCGACATCAACTTGTGATTTTTGTAGAATATTGTACAAGCAGTCGGTTTTTCCAAATATCCGGTGAAATATTGGCAGAAAAAAATTGAAATTAAATAATCGCAACAAGTTCTCAAAATTTTCCGCGGCTAAAATCGTGTCGCCGTCCCAGTCTTGCGGATTGTCGCACATATCAGAAAACAAAGCAAAGAGATTGTTTTTTTGTTCATATACTGTATTTACAAGTCGTGACATGTACGTCTAACGAGTTGCGGGTGCATTTGGCAATTTTTTGTTGCAATGAGTATCGTAAAAGGGAGCTCGTTTTGTACTGTGACTAAAAAAGGTACACAGTAGTAGTGTAGGGCCGAAAAAAACGAACCGGCTTCTGCAATTCTGTTGCATGATTTAGATAAAACCAACGCCAAAATGTGTGCATTACACCAAATATACAGTTTGTGCACACTTTAAAATATCAGTCACACGGGACTTCCTCCATTGTCAATCTAATTGAATCACAACTCACAACACCACAAAAAAAAACTTATTATTGCACTGACCGCGCCGCTCATAGAGAATGCAATAACCGGCCAAGTTTGAAAACCGGTTATTAACCGTAGTTGTTGATTCAAAACCGGTTAACCGGTTATTAACCGGTTTTATGTAATTTATCTGTTTTTATTTATTTCAGTGTTGTATCAAAGTAAAAAGCTATTTTTAATGTTGTGGTTTTGTTCACTATCAACAATTGATTGAAAACTAATTATAAATAGACATATAAACAATAATTCTAGGTCTAACCTAGTACCTAGTGCAAATATGAGTTAAAAGAAAAAATAACTGTTTTGCTTTAATTTAATCAATTTTACTTCATTAGCCTTGCAGTAATTATAACTTTATTTTGACTATTTTTGTTGTACCGTGAAGTTCGTGAATACTCTGAATACCTAGGTACTTATTATGTTATTTGAGATTTTATTTCTAAATGGATAAACTTCCCTACGCTTTCTATCCCCGTCTCTTTCTTTTCCTCTTCCTGGACTGTTTACAACAGTTCTAATCCCAATTACCGTTAGTAAGGTACGGACCGTCGTAACGATAACACCCATTGCTTTGTATTAGTTCCCTTAACTACCTGCTAAGTGCTAATGCTAATCCCTTTTATAATTACCAATAAACAAACACGCGTAGTGACGAGACGAAAGTAAATAAGACGTGATATTTTCAATGAGTGGTTAAGGTAAGTGATATTTGAGATCCGTGATCATTTACTCATAAAGTACGTATTTTATTTTTTCTACTTTACTAAAAAGAAAAATAATTACTTTGTTTTAGAAATTGGACATGGAGTATTCGGAGTTTCGAAAGAAAGGACAAGATCAATCAGGTGTTTGGCTACATTTTTTGAGATCTACTGACCAAAAAAGTGCAAAGTGTAAAAAGTGTCAAAAAATATTAAAGTCAGAAGGCGGTAGCACGTCAAGTTTAAGGAGCCACTTGAAATCTGCACATGGAATCACAAAAGAATCAGCCGCAGAGACAACAACGCAAGCTAGTGAGAGTAGTGGGAATCAAGACCAAGAATGTCAGCCACCAGCAAAAAAGACTAGAATTGACGATTATTTTAAAAGCGAGAATTCAATGGATTGGATGGTTTCACGAATGGTGTGCCTGGATGGAATACCATTTAGAGTATTTGTCAATTCGGCGGACCTTCGTCGCCTTTTTAAAAATTATGGTCATCAGTTACCATCATCAGCAAACACTATAAGGAATATTGTCTTCCAGAGGAGTGAATCAATCAAAGAAGAAATCATATACGAATTTATTAAAGTGAAAAAAACTGGTCTCAAATTTTCAATTACCATGGATGAATGGACTTCCTCGGCAAACAAGCGATATATCAACGTTAATATTCATTCACCAGGTATAAGCAACAGTAAATCGTTTCACAACATAGGCCTCATAAGAATAACGGGCTCTGCTACGGCTATGACATGTGCACAGCTTCTAACTAACCGCTTAGAAGAATTCGGGTTAAATATAAATGACATCGTTGGGCTTTCTACAGACGGAGCCAGTGTTATGATTAAAATGGGGCGTAATTTACCCGTTTATCATCAACTCTGTTATGCTCATGGCCTCCAGTTAGCTATACTGGATGTGTTGTATAAGAATCAGCCTCTGGTTGAAGAAAACTTGGAACCAGCGTATAGTTCTGCAAGTGATATTGAAAGTGATGGTGAAAACGAGGAGAGTTTTATTGCTGATCTACAAAGAAGACCAATAACGA
>OZ014453.1:12484056-12554056 GCA_963966035.1 Acleris laterana | reverse complement strand
ATGCCAGGTATTTACTAACAGTATCAGAAAATACTAGGCAGAATTCACGGGGCGGGTAGGTTGTAGGTGGGCGGGGGTAGGGCCTTTTTTTTTTGTTCTTAACGTGAGGTTATAATGTAATGTAATAAAGGCATTCCAATATAAACTCTAGGGGAAACTAGTATCATGTAAAGTTGTCCGACCAGTCGTATTGAAATACAAAAGTGCCTTTGCGCCTGTTCCTCTTCATACATTGCTCTCACTACCCCGACAACCGAATTTACAATAAAACATAGGTCCATAAAATTTTTTGGGCAATCTCACTTTCTATTTTCTAACATAAAGTAGCTGGAATCTTATAAATTACTGAGTAATGCAGTCTAAATATTATTCTTTATTTAGATTGCAATATTCTGTAATATATAAGGTTCTAGGATCAGAAGATTACCAGCAGTGTGAACAAGTACGTTTTCAAGTTAAAATGTTTGTGTGTTATTTATTCATACGTATGTTATTAATTTACTAAGGGATGTTTGTATTTTTTCAGAGTCCGCACCGAAGCGCCCGACTTCACCGCCACAGCTACAGTTTTTTTTTTCATTATACATTTTTATAAATCTAATATCTGTATTTGTTTTATTCTACATCAAATGCATCCCTAATAGCAATCACAGTTTTGATTCCTGCTGAATGCTAGGCATAGTCCATTCGCTTAGATAGTGTCGCTACACTCGCACGTACTTGTGGTTATTGTAACCAAATACGAATATAATTCGATGTAAACAGCCTAATTCACTTGCGGGTGTTACGCTGCATGTGAATTTGGCAGTTTACATCGCATTATATTTGTATTTTATTACGATCACTACAAGTACGTGCGAGTGTCGCGACACTATCTATAAGCAAATGAACTATATTTGAATAAAGTTCGCCTGTAAGCAGTGGGGCTAGACAAAGTGGCCATCGAATACAAACGCTAGCGTTAAAGTAGTCACCTGTCACTATGCGTTGTCAAAAAATGTATGGAATTGACATAAGTCACGTGATATATCACTCGTTAAAATAGTGATCACATTATTCGATGGCAACTTGTCTAGCCCCCCTGATTACGTACGAAATAAACACGTAATATACCTATAGCTTCCGTTATCACACTTGCTTCATAGTATATCTGTCATTTCAAAACGATACCAACGCGTTAGTTTCTTACGTAATAAAACCCTCAGGGCCTCTATTCAACACAGTAAAAACCATATCGTGTTTGATCTGTTATTGTACTGTCAACGTGTTGATAGCTCTTATTTTCTTGACAGTAATGGCGGCTGACGTCATGACTATACCATAACAGGTAAACTACGATATCGTTTTTACCGTGTTGAATAGAGGCCCTGGTCTAATTCATGGTATTAAAATCATTATTTCCTAAATGAATAAGTAACGCAGGTTCGATTCCTGCAAAAATACATTTTACGCTACCCGGGCTGCAAATAGCTTACCTCCTTCTACGCGGGCTGTAAATCCCAATAAAATTGTGCACTTGCTATGGGTGGTAGCAAAGAAAGCCTCAAATTCACCACATCTTTGACTTGTGCTACCTTTGTTATAAGGCATTTCTATATTTACCGCCCAAATGCAGCAATTCTAGATTCGATCAAAATCTATCTATCTATCAATCAATCTAAAACTATAATGCTAAAATTAAGAAAAGATGGGTCTCCACTCTCAAACAAACCAAAAACTAGGCGTCAGGTGTTAATTAGCAAAAACAATTGCACTTCTCATTGCAAAGACTACGAATTATTTTGTATCTAGTTGCCAGTGTTTCTAAAATAAAGATCGCAATAAAGGATAAATAGGTCTTTCCTACGATATACACAGTATAAAAGACAAAAACAGGTCACGTTTGTAAGTAGAACAAAATAAAGACAGCTGGATCCCGTTTATCAAACACTTGTAACTTGTGTTACAAGCGGAAATCTCTGTCCAACAATATGTATTACAAAGAGACTTTTACTTATATTACGAGTTATAAGTTTTTGATTAACAGGCCCCTGGCCTAAATTCAGTAATTACAATATAAGTAATCATAATCAATAAAGTTTTTGTGTCCATATATACAAACATACATAAACTTTACTCACACCTTCATTTCCAGAGTGGGTTAGGGAGAGCCGCAAAATTACCAACAACTACGAAAAACCAATGCGTCCAAACTAGATTATTATCATTTTTATTTCAAAATCGAATCAAACGTAAAATTAAACAATGAACAAAATTTTACTCATTATACAAAAACTCTAATAAGTTTCCATCTCCAAAAAATACAATTAGTATGTATTTTATATAATTATCATCAAGAAATAATTATTATAACATCTAGCGAATTATAATATCCAAGACGTTGTTTGATATACTACCCAGTTAATCCACAAACCAAATAAAAATGATTATTATTATTGTTTCAATATAATAAAGATTTTATCAGCATGATCTTTGTATTTTATTTTTTCTTTCATAATATAAACCTCTTCTCAACTATAGGTAAATATTTATTAACAAACGTGATAACTAAGGTATTTTACTTTACTTTTATTTACTATAGGACACGGCACATAGTCACATAAAATCTGGATTTTTTTATATTCGTGGACATAATTTATCGCATTACGTTTTATTTGCTGGCGGTACAGCGAAGTAGGCACAAGCGGCGAGCGCCGCGTGCGCGCGCTCGGAAAAAACCTGTTGTGACAAGAGTAATGGCCGCCGCCCGCGCCGCTCGTTACGATTTCGTAAACAAATATTTTTTGTGGTGTTGTTTATGTGTCTAGTGATAAATAAATTGATGAATTCGGTGCGTAAACGTATAATGGTGATAATGCAACAATAGGAAAGTGAAATGTGGCAATATATTAAGTGCAGTGTGTCAAAGAATAAATCGATCGGAGGAAAAAAATATCGAAACCTACACAAATCATTTATTTTCATCAGTAAATCGTAAGTCTTCAATCTTTATTCTCTTCTACATGCATTGCCTGTTCTTTTATCTTTCCATTGATATATCAACCATAAAATATAATTAAACCAATCGTACACAATTCACCTTTTTCTAAACTCAAACAGAAAATAAAAATATCTCGAAAATTAGCTGGACATTTCGAGCACTTTAGCAAATCAAGGGCCGGACACCTGACGGGTTAAGGCAAGAATTACAGAAGAAAGTGATGGTTACTGCACAAAATGATGAAACATCACACCAAGGATTATGCTCAAACGTTATACGATTTGAAATGGCACTCCACGACAACGGTGGGAACAGAGGACGGTACTTAGAAATGGTGTACAAACTACTTACTTCGATAAAACCGACAAGTGTAGAATGTGAACGTACATTTTCAACTGCTGGCTACCTCTGTTCTAAGTTCCGAACCAGAATGAACGATGCTACATTGAATTCTTTAATTATTTTAAAGCATTATCTGTTATCTAAGCAGATTTGAATAGCATATTTAAGAAGTTTAAAATGTTTAATGGTGATTTTAAAATTTGTTACTTAAAAGGTTTTTTGGTTGATAGGTTTAACTTTTATTACAGTTGATTGTTCTTTGTTATTTTTAAAGCTTTTTCATATATTCACGTTAACACAAAAGAATTTGATTTGAAGGTTTGTGATTGTTACTGACTGATTATTTTAAAATTATGGTAGACTAATTAATACTGAATTACTTACTGACCAGTGTTTTATTGTGCTGTGTACCATTTGTACCTCATATTATAATTGCTGTGATTTTTAAGACAAAATATAGCATAACAGCTTTTTAGTAACTACTACAAATACTTTTGTAAAATTTAAGTACCGGAACGGGACGGGAGTACGGGACAGGAGGCACGAATAAAGGTGTGTGCTGTAATAATATCATACAAAAGATAATTCAAGTCTTTTTTTTTTAACTATTAATATTAAACGATTTTAAAACAAAGAAATAGCTTTTTATTTCTAATCGGTTAAAAACCGGTTATTGCACTCAATAACCGGTTTTTAACCGAACTTAAATACGTCCGGTTAACCGGTTAACCGAATAACCGGTTAACCGGTTTGCATTCTCTAGCCGCTCAACGCCTTAAACAAACTATTCAACAAGTGAATAAAAGCATTTCTTTGTCAACAAATAGCAATGAAGTGAAGTTGGCCGCTAACGCGGCTTAACGCGCGCTCCGCGCCTGCGCGAAGCGAATTTCGCATTTTACTATGGACTCGTATACAACTTCATACGCAAGCATGGCTTAAACTCTCATACTATTTGCCATATTAACTTACGAATAGTCGTATTTGATCATAGGCCGTTTCGGTGGGTAAGACAAAGAGGCACCGGCTAATATGAAAGCCCGATTGCAAGCCAATACGTGCGAGCGAGATACGAGCTAGCCGCGTCATGTCATGAATAGTTCGACTCGTTGCCGCACAGCGCTGAGCTGTGCTGCGTAGGTGGCGGCGGTGCGCGGTAAAATTTAGTAGGTACTACTGTTGCATGTAATTTGATTTGAAGAATTTAGTGAGAGCGAAGGTGAAATACCTATCTAATACATTACGTGGATTTAATGAATAGTTATTTTTGTAAGGCAAGGCAAGCCCGGCTTTTGGGCTTATATGGCAGTACCGCCACTGCAATTAAGCTACATATAAAACACATGTGACGGTAAAAATGACACTAAAAATATAGTTTCTGATGCACACAAAAAAGTGCTTTAAAAAAAATCACATTGGCTTCAAATCCCCTCCATAGGGCACGGTAGCTTTGGGCCGCGGTGCGCGACGGCTCGCGGCTGGCCAGCGTCGAAAGAGGCGCCCCTTTAGGGAAGGAGCAAAACAAGGAAGAAGTAGTGCGTCTGCAAAAACTATTGCAAATGGTTCGGCTTTGTTCAAAAGCAAGCAACAGAAAATCCAGGGTTTAAATTACATTACGTATTCATTTTATTTTATAAATTTAAAAATGTCATGCTCTGTCATAATCATTATCATGCCTAAAAACTAATTATAATAATATTATATAGAAACATTGTAAGTTCTTAAAATGGTTAACTTGTAATATTATAAAATGTACTCACGACTTTACTTTGCTGCCCAGTTCCACTAGGTCCAATCTCTGTTATAGCTCCTTCATTAGTCGGAATAACATTTTGATGAAAGTCATCATTACTATGGCTTTCATCCTCTGGATCTTAATCAATGTTAGATATACTGTTAGTAGGTAGTTCTTGGTCCTTAGTAAAGAGTAAATTATCGTAGTACCAGAGGGAGGACTTGTACACGTCATCTGTTCCTCTTCCACTACGCTGGCTAACCACAACTTTCTTTAGTTCCTTCCGGAAGGACCCCCTTAAACTTTGAATTTTTTTGACTATAAAATCTCGATTGGCATTTGGAAATCCTTTTTCTTTAACATAGTCAAAAATTTTTTTATACGCTGCTTCCTCGATTTTTGTTTTTATAGTCTTCGGACTTTATTTTCCAGAGGCACGGAAAAGACTTGTACATTGCAAGTAGCTCTACTATTAATTCTTTATTCCACGTGCGAATGTCCGCCATCTTGTTGTAGCGTGCGCGAAAGAACTTTACGTGTAAAGGCAACCTCGAACCACGCGATTGCGCGCACTACTGCTGAGCTCATCGCGCGGTCTATCCCGTCCCCTTCCGACATCTTTACACGCCCATTCTTTCGCACACCATTACCTGTTTCACGCACGATAGAACGCCTGTGTAAAGTCCGCTATTATCTAAACTTTGTACATTTTCCTGTTGGAGTATATGAGGGAAAATCTGTGCTACATGACTTATTGACGCTATATTCCAGCGTTGAACGTTAGTAGGGTTAAGAAAAATTAAACTTCTTGTGACTTCATATCTGAAATTGTAACGGGCTCTTATTTGTTTAGCTGCTTCTATGTAAAAATCAAGACACCGCAATTTCAATAGTTTTACATCACTGGGCTTAAGGTTGGGATCAATTACAGAGGTGGCAACATTTATGCCAAGATACAGTTCTTCGATCGGTTTGAAATGCCGCGGATTATCATGCTGTACATTCTGGATCTCAGTTCTTGACAAGTAAGCACTGTCAATCTAGCAATCCAGGAAGGTTTTGTAAGTATTACACACACTGTCATGTAAGGAATGTATTTGTGGCTTTTCTGACTGCATTGTTTTATTCAATTTGGTAAAAAAAAACAAGACGAACTCCATAAATTGCAAGTACATTTTAATATACGGGTTATTGAGCATATGTAAAATTGATTCCGCTGAGTTCAAACGATCTGTAAAGGCAGCATCAGTAAAAAATAATTTAAGTGCTTCATGTTGTTCTAAGACTCGCATAACAGCAGCACGCAGTGAGAGCCATCTTGTTTGCCATGGATGCAACATTTTATGAGGTTTCAGTGCAAGAAACTCTTGAACAGCAATAACTGTGTGTAGACTCAGTTCTTGGAATAGGTAGTAGTACTTTCTCAGTCGTCTCTATTTTTGCGGCAGAACTTGGCAAATAATACGCACGGATGACAGCACTGTCATCATCCGTCTGTGTACCACTTGAGTCCATTCGCTGTTCCTTTTTTCGATATGCCTTAATTCGGCATTGAGGGCATAAAATATCGTTGATATTTATAGTTTTTGATAATGAAGATGAGAAAAAAACAGATTCTTGTACAGTCAAAATAGTTTTATTTTTACCCTGTATTTTCGAGATATGTTTTGAACAGCAAGCACAATTTTTCGTAGTGTTTTGATTACTCGATGACATTATGGCTAGTAGTTTAATCCAGTATCTAATTATAAACAATTATTCCAGCACTTATACATGTAATGATAAATGCAATAAAGATAAAGATTATTTATTGACACATTGATCAGATGTAATATCACTTATCCATGTTCTTTCTAATGTATGGCTACTTCATTAGATTATTAGCATTAAGATGATACGTGCGTCATAATAATACGTTTAGTACGTTGTTGTGCAACTTCAATACAATTACATGCAATTCCACAGCCACATTTTATAAAGCAATTGCCAGCACAGACTTGACAAAATAAATATTCTAAGTACATTTCACTATTGCAATAATCACTATCGATTTCCAAGTTAGTCGGAATGCCACAGGTTGTACATACACCTATGTACACGATTTCGTCTTCCTCGTAGCGTAGCTCATTTATACCCGACTTCCATCGATTGACCTAAAACAATATTCATTTATTCTGATCGAGCCTAGACAGCTTTTGGAATACAAAATAGTTCTTGTAAAACATATGATAGTTACCTCCTCCAACGAAACAACGTCGTTACAACTTTCACTAAACATCGAATCCTGTATTTGCTTTTTAATTTTAGTAAAGCAAAATTAATAAAGATTAATTTTTGCATCATTTGTATGATCGCACTCCAGGATTGTTGTATTGCGATTATTCCATTTACAATAGTTTTTCTTAATATCGATATGTCAAAATTATGATGTCAAAAACAGTACTTGAATAAAAGGCCAGTGATAAATCATTTATAAACATAAAAAAAGGTTTAGTATAAGAAGAATTTATTTCTTTTTTATTACGTCACAGGGACTTACCAAGTTTTATTTTAATAACTTTTGTACTATGCACCAATGCTAGAAGCTTGAATTTAATTTATGTTATAGGCCCTGAAAAAGGCTATTATGTGTTAAAAAATTGGAGATGTCTCTCTCTCAGAACTTATGAAAAAAAAAAACTGGCGCGTCGTCAAGTCAAATTAAATGGTTAGTTCACGGCCGCCAAAATAAAACTTTATACGGATTTAGCTATAATGTGGCCGCGAACTATACCATGGTAACGAGACAAATCTGGTTGGCGGCCGTCTAAAAACCATATAATAATAATAATAATAATAATCATTTATTCGCTAAAAACATGGTACAAAAAAAAGGTGTTTCAGTTTATGAAAAGTTCACATGTTTAACCATAAGTATGGCATGCAAATGTTACCTTATTTACTACAACATAACTCATACTAGTAGTCATTACTCAATAAAAATATTATTCAGAAGGATCAATAAAAAATAATAAAAATACATTAACAAATTTCATGTCAAGTTTGTTCCTTATACATATAAAAAAAAAATGAATTAATTTATTTTGTCAAAAAACTCGTTTAAACTGTAAAAGCCCTTTAGGCTTAACCATTCATACAGGCTTTTTTTCATGGTTCTGTTATTTAAATTTTTCAATTCGCTCGGTAAATTATTAAATATTTTAACACACATAACTATACAACTTTTGCTTAACTTCGATAGTCTAGAAATGCCCTCAATGACGAGCCTATTCTGGTCCCGTCGGTGCCGGGTACTTATATCACTTATTTTTGTGAATAACTCCTTGTTTCTGCAGACGAACATACTCATTTCAAAAATATAAAGAGACGGAAGTGGCAACAAACCAAGATTTTTAAACAACGGTCTGCAGGATTCATTAGGCCGCAGTCCATATATTGCTCTGATGCATTTTTTTTGTGTCACAAATGCTCTGTTATTGTCAGTGCTGTTACCCCATGCTATGAGCCCATAGCGTAAGATTGACTCAACATGAGCACGATAACATAAAATTACGGTTTTTATATTTGCTACATTTCTAATTTGCTTAAGGGCGTAAACATATTTGTTTAATCGGGATGTTACATTATCAACTTGCATCTTCCAATTTAAGTTTTCATCTATAGTTAATCCTAGAAATTTCGTCTCTGTCGCTTCTTCTACCTTCGTTATGTTTAAATTATAATTAAATTTTAAATTAAATGATTTATTAAATTGTAAAAATTTTGATTTATTAAGATTTATTTTTAAATTATTATCATTAAGCCAACTTGCAGCTTATCAGAAATAGACGGCCGTGATCTGACTATTTGAAAATAGAGTTGTCAGTTTACGGCCACTTCTTTCACACAGACTTAATTGGTTGGTGTTTAGATAATTTTTGTTATTACAGATGTTTCCCAAAAAACACAAAAAAATACTGTGACTTACGCTCCTGAAACTCTACAGAAGGCATTAAAAGAAATTCGCGAAGGCCAACTCCCAATCAGAGAAGCATCTCGTAAATTTGGTATTCCGAGATGTACAATTCAAGATCGATTAAGTGGCAGAAGGACTGACGAACTAAAAAAACAGGGACGCGAGCCAGTGCTAGGAGAACAAGGCGAAAAAAATGTTGTAGAGTGGCTTATAAATATAGCCAAATGTGGTTTTCCAGTCAAGAAACAAGAGCTGTTAGATACTGTGCAAAAAAATTTGAAAGATTTAAACAAGCCGAACCCTTTTAAGGATGATCGTCCTGGTCAGACATGGTATCTAAACTTTCTAAAAAGACACCCTGAAATATCAGTTAGATCTGCAGAAGGCATCAATAAAGCTCGCGCTAGGTTGACCGAAGAATCGATTCGACTCTGGTTCCGTAAACTGGAAATATTTTTAGCGCAAGAGGGATATTCGGATATACTTACAGAACCCGAAAGAATATTTAACGGAGATGAAAGTGGTTTTTCACTTTGCCCAAAAACAGGAAAGGTTCTTGGGCCCAAGGGTTATCGCAATTTATACCAAATAAAAACCGGCAACGAAAAAGATAACCTGACAGTACTCGTAAAATTTAACGCTACTGGTAAGATGTGCCCGCCATTGGTGGTTTTTCCATATATTAGACCACCAAAAAGTTTAACTGACAGCAATGCCACAAGACTGGAGTCTAGGAAGAAGCGAATCCGGGTGGATGAATGGAGATGTCTTACTAATGATTTTAATAATTGGATCGCGGAAAATAATATCAAGAAGCCCGTTCTTTTGCTAGTCGATGGACATAAGCCACATATGTCTTTAATGTTGAGCTCTATCTGTGAAGAGCTTGGTATTATTTTATATGCTCTTCCCCCAAACACTACGCACGTGCTGCAGCCTGCCGATGTCAGCGTGTTTGCTCCATTAAAAGCCCAGTGGAAGAGTCACGTTAGAAAATTCCTTGCAAAGCCAGAAAATTTAAACAAAGCTGTAACAAAAACCAATTTTTGTCATCTTTTTAAAGACGTTATTGAAAATCCACAAATGAAAATATATATCGTTAATGGATTCAGGCGATGTGGTCTTTTTCCATATGATCCGAACGCAGTCGACTATACGAAATGTGTCCAAAACACATTGGAACACTTTAGTCGACCGAATGGTTCGCGTGAGAACTCGGGAATAACGAATGAAGACCTTATCGCTACACGCAAAGTGATTCGTCATTTGAGACCAATTTTTAAACAGAAGAAAATTGACACAAACGCTATCCTAAAGGAAATCAAAAACCTGAGAAGGTCAGAACCCAGAGAACCTCAATATATTACCGGATCCGAAGACAATACAAACTCAACAGTTGACGTGTCAAGCATTCCCAATCTTTTGTCAAATATTTCGGCTCATTCATCTGCGAATGCTTTCAATCTCGCCCCACCGCATGTTTCCGATCCAAACCCGCCGCTTGTTTCCGATGATACATCTGCAAATATTACCGATCTCGCTCCGTCACATATTCATGATCCTGCCCCACTGACTCTTGTTATTGCGGTTGAAGTTCCCGAACGTACTGTAGTGAAATAAGGTTGCAATGCAAAAATAGACCTTATTTCACTGTACCTTTTTAGGTTATACGTCGCATTTGCTTTTAATATTTTAAATTTAAAAGCAAATGGTTCGATAGAACGGCGGTTATTTATTTTTGTTTAGTTTTTAGAGAGTCGCTCCTAGGCCTGCGGGCCGGGCGCATCACTTGTGCATATTTATAAGTTACGAGTTAAAATAAAAGAATAAGCAGTGAAGTTTGTGTTTTATAATCGGTACCTTCACCATTCTTTACATGGTGGAGGTTAGTGATCAAGTCACCCGTACCCGCAAAAAGTTCGTAAAAAGTGATGCTCTACCAATCTGAGTGAGAAGAGTAAGGAGGATGAGTAGACGCTGTGCCTCATCATCTTCAACACCCACCCGGGAAATGAAAGTTACGTACATACTTAATATATTTTTATTTCATCATCATTAGCATTATTTTATCATAAACGACGATATGGACGAAATGGAAGTGATAGAAACCACACCATGGTCAACATCGACGCTTATTTTATTCACTTCACTGCACCGAAGAAAAAATATGGGGCCATCAAAAGGGGAGATTAAAGGCACTTGATTATAATTAGACCCCTAGTACGGGTCAGTAATATTCCAGTTCCGCTGTGCATTGCGAGAAGATGAAGTGCAGCAGGAGTTTCGAGTTCGGCAGCGATCATCGAAGATGGATCCAGGACAAGCTCCAGAAGTAATCCATGACATGATCACGACGAGAGAGGAGCGATGTCTACCAGAAGACGCCGCCACGGAGGATTCCCATTAAAAAGTCAGATCTTTTATATGTATTTCTTCGTAGGAATTTCTAGCGAAATGTAGGCGGGCATGTTCATGTTAGGCGCGTTAGAATTTATAATCCCGAATTATTAATTTTTATCACGTGTAATTTTATTACTTCTATTTATTTTCGCTTCTAAGAAATAAATACTTACGACGTATTTAATTATGTCATAAATGACGTGACGTTGATCACGATATTTAACATTTAATGGCATCTTGCGTTAGCATGTTCAGAAGTGTGAACGCAGCTAAATACCTTTTTAATTTTTCGTTAGCTTAGCTGTGAGCTATCAGATATTTCTTGACGTTTGAATGTCACACATTACCTATAAATGAATTAAATGGTATGTAAACAAAGTAAATATTGTTTGTATAAATGTGTAATATTTAATCATCAATTTTGGAATTAGTCGTAGAAAGTGAGTTATGGATCATGGAATGAGGCATGAGATGGACGGTATTTTATGGATGGTATCGTTAGGAACGACCTGACCGGGATTTTTTATATTTAGGTGTAATTTGTATGTTGATCTTGAGTGTAAACCCTAAACATTACATAGTAATTCAGGGGAAGGGTGTATTGTCCTTCATCATTCACGACGGCAAACGGATTATACAGGGCTAGTTAATTTGTATAGTTTGGGTGGACCCATATGAGTTCATAATAAACTCGGGTTATAACAATGGTATGATGCCTTGTTCACCTATAGCTGTATGAATTATTGGGATAATAGTTTATATTTAGAGTCGTGGGGCGTTAAGATAGAAAGGTATAGGCAGGTAAAAAGGTTATGCAGACATGATGGAAGGATTGATGATTAACATGGTTAAATATAATGGCGATTGGAGTAAACAATTTATCAAATAACTCTAATGCTTATTTATAATATTAAATGGTGTGTGAAAGTGTTTTGTATACAAATGAAGATGAATTTAGTCTTGATTAGGGTTGCAGATTTTTGATGATTTGTGTATTCAATAATGTTTCTTTTTCATGTACTATCGCTTCGAAGCTAAGTCGAAAAAGATGACGTTATCGCGACAGTAAGCTGTCTATGAATAAGATGACCACAAGGCGCCTTGGCGCTATGGCTGTCTGCATCATAGAAGGCGGAGAGGAAGACCCTCTTCGGTTCTTCTATTATTACATAATATAATGTATATAATATTCTTTTAGTTTGGGGTTTTAAGGTATGTGGGGATGGTTGCCTCGCACGAGTACATATGTATACTTGAGGGAATTATCTGCCATGACCTTAGGGGTGTGCATAGGAATAAGACATGGGGTGACATCGTATAGTAGTGTGAGGTATGTGGTCGATATTTTAAATAATAATGACAGCTTACTTTGCGATATCAGTGCGCAAGCATTTTCAATGTGGTTGAAAATGGTTGTGTGTCGTAATCTGATCTTTGAGAGTAATTAATTAACTGTTTAATTAATTAAATCTTGAAGTCTGGAAGTATCCAATAAGGATGTCCTGTCACTTCTCTTCCATGGGAATTTGAGGAAGTGAGGGAACTTTATTATGTGTTATCCTTAGGACACAGGTCCATTGATCATTTTATATTAGGATTTAATGAGTCCGAGGGTGACTTGACAGATGTCAAATCGCTGACGGATAAAAGGGACATGGGTCCGCAACAAGGCTCGGCTTCCTTAAGTGGTAGCGCTCAGATTCTTTTAGTCATAAATGTCATAATGAAACTGAGTCTTATGAATATGACTTTTGTAAGACAATACAGCATCCTCAATGCATGGATTGTCAAATTTGTTTGGTAGGGTCAGGCAGGCAGGGTAATTTTCATTATTATTCGCCGCCCCTCTTTTCCGAGGTTTTGTAGGGCGGAAGTCCACTGTGTTAATGTCGCTTTATTAATCTGCATTCACAACGACACATTAATTGCACAGCAGGCTATCCGGCATGACTGGACGAGTAGCTAATGTTTACTCCTCGTGTAGGTAGATGTTAGGGCAAGTAGGCTTCATCCTTGTTCCCAGAGGGACGAGGGATGTAGTGAAATAAGGTTGCAATGCAAAAATAGACCTTATTTCACTGTACCTTTTTAGGTTATACGTCGCATTTGCTTTTAATATTTTAAATTTAAAAGCAAATGGTTCGATAGAACGGCGGTTATTTATTTTTGTTTAGTTTTTAGAGAGTCGCTCCTAGGCCTGCGGGCCGGGCGCATCACTTGTGCATATTTATAAGTTACGAGTTAAAATAAAAGAATAAGCAGTGAAGTTTGTGTTTTATAATCGGTACCTTCACCATTCTTTACAGTACCTCTGAAAGTGTTCCGAATCATGGCTTGTCGAACTTAATTACATCTGGTTTTAGCGGCCTTGAGTTGGGAACAATGGTTTCACTGGACGATATTGTGGTCATACCGTTCCAAACCAGTACACCCAAGAACCGAAACCTAAGCCCCAAATCTCTAGTTCCTAATGAAATCTCTCCATCTTCAAATCCGGACTCGAATAACGTCCCTCTATGCACGGAACGGAACAGATACAACAAATCCAGATTACAGATGAACCTGGAAGTTTGGAAATTTGCACCGAAGTAGTTCCACATAGTAGCCCAAAAGAGCAACTGGGATCAGAAAATCGTGACACTGACTCGGTAACAATATCTCAAGTACCAACTTTAAAAGACAACTTGCCATTATGTACCGTTACTACCACAGAAAAAACGAAAGACGAAATTGAAATTTTGACATTTGGCGTCACTCGCCAACAACTAGAAGAAAGGTCTCTTTTATCAGTGGGTGATGTTACAGTTTTTCCATAACATTCCGATTCTCATGACGTTCTGTCAAAGAAATCATCATCTTATCCAAGTACAAACCACTTACAAAATATTTTTATATAGAGGGCTGCGATTATTCGCAAAATAACCGTAGTAAATTCTCTGAGTGTCTCAGGAGTCTGTCATATAGTGAGGTGTATGCGTGCGATCGAACTAACCAAGCGTTTGATATTTTTCATCAAGATATGATTTTGTATAATGGACTCTGCTTCCCGATCGTAAAAGTCAAAATAAATAAAAATAGAAAGATTGGATGGCTAACAAGCGGTTTAAAACGAGCCTGTAAATCAAAACGGCAAATTTTCTTGAAATATTTAAACACGAAAAATAAGGAACTTAAGAAAAAGCTTAAAATTCATCTTAAAAACTACACTATAATATTAAAAAGGTGCATCAGGCAATCCCAGAGAAACAACAATAACAAGTTTATTTCTGGGTCTAAAAACATTGTTCGATCAACTTGGAATTTAATAAACAATCATATTGGTAGTGCACAGTCGCATCAACAGTTGGGAAAAAATAATTTTAACGGTAACTTAATCGAGGATCCTCCGGAAATTGCTAACGCTTTCAATAAACAATTCCTAAATGCTTCCAATTGCACAGTACAAAGCGGCAGCAATACTCAGAATATAGAGTCCAACACCTCGACTATTTACCTCAACCCTACAGACCCATTAGAGGTAACTAAAATAATCAAATCTCTAAACAATTCCAAATCTTCTGGCTACGATAATCTCACTACCGGTATCATTAAAGAAAATGCATCTGTAATCGCCCATCCATTAAGTCACATTATCAACCTCTCAATATCGGAGGGTCAGTTCCCTGACAAGTTGAAAATTGGTGTCGTCAAACCAATTTTCAAAAAGGGTGAGAAACTTAACTCTGACAACTATAGGCCTGTGGCGTTGATACCGATATTTTCAAAGATATTTGAGAAGATAATACACACAAGACTTATAAGTTTCTTTGAGAGGTTTGGCATACTGTCTGACAGTCAGTTTGGTTTCAGGAAAGATAAATCAACGACTTTAGCCATTTATGAATTACTTAAAGAAATATCTGAATGTAGAGATAATAAAATACCGGTGATGGCTATATTTTTGGACATGTCGAAGGCTTTCGATTTTGTTAACCACAAAATCTTGTTGGCAAAGCTTTTCAACTTAGGGATTAGAGGTACCTGTCATGATTGGATCTCAACATATTTACTGAACAGACAACAAAGAACTGAAATAACCAAATACTGCACCCAATCTAAAACTATGAAAAAAATTGAGTCAAATCTGGAACCAGTACTTCAGGGAGTACCACAAGGGAGTATTTTGGGGCCCTTGTTATTTCTCGTTTATATTAACGATTTACCAAATGTTTCACGTCACAAAATTGTGCTTTTCGCGGATGACTGCTCAGTGGTAGTGCGCGGAGATGATATGAATACCTATGAGGCCGAAGCTAATAAAGTTTTTAAAGATATTATTGACTGGTTATTTAAAAACAATTTGAATGCAAATCTAAACAAAACCTACTTTATGGAGTTTTGTTCACCTCAAGGAAAACCAAAAGGAGTAGATATATGTTACCAGAGCAATAAAATTACACGCGTTGAATCAATTCGGTTTCTGGGCGTTACTTTGGATCGTCATAATAACTGGGATGATCATATAGATACACTCTTGACTAAACTGAACAGGTTCGTATTTGCACTTCGTAAATTGTCACAAATCGCGTCACAAAAACAGCACTTCTTGCCTTTCATGCGTATATAATGTCTAATTTGAGGTACGGAATTATTTTATGGGGAAATGCCAAAAAAAATGACAGGGTTTTAAAATTTCAAAAAAAGTGCCTGAGGTCCATCTGTGGAGCTCAGATATCCGATTCGTGCAAACCCTTATTCAAAAAATTCAAAATATTAACACTACCTTCACTCTATGTATACGAGGTTTGCCTTTTTGTCAAGATTAACATGAATTAATATCAAGTTCAACCCTCAAATCCTAGAAAAGCGTCTCAGTTCCACGGATTTAATCTATGTTATCCAAAGAATCACAAGACGGCACATTTTAAAAATAGTGTTTTTCACATGTCCGTTAAGATTTTCAACAAACTACCTGAAGACCTAAAGAAAACTGATTTTCCTGAATTTAAACATAAATTATTTAAATGGTGCTGTGATAAAGCATATTATACTGTATCCGAACATTTTTTATGACAAGTATTGTTAGTAGTAGAATAGTTAATTATAGGGGACTGAAATACTCTTATTGTTGCAAATAAATTGGAAATTGACATGCTCAAAAATAATGTATATTTAAGTTATGACAATGGTTTTGAGTTTTATATACTTAATATTAAATGTCCTGTTAGACCTAAGTAAATAAAAATTGTACGCCGACCATCGGATGATTGTGACGCGCTAACTCTTTACTTTACCATCCATTGTATCTACTCACAATATGACAATAAAATATTTGAATTATTTGAATTTGAATTATCTTCCACAATTACATCCTAATCCGCCAACAACAAAATTTCAATAGATCCAAACACAGTATTCCAACATCTGTTTATACCCCAACCTCTAGAAAAGTCAAAACAAAACGTATCCAAACCTCGTATTCCGTCGGCGATATCAAGGAAAAAATGGCGAGAATACCATCTACTAAAAGAAAAAGCTAAACAAGAAAAAAATGAGAAGAAAGAAAATGCTAAAGAAGCTAGAAAGGAAGCCGTGAAGCGTAAGCAAGAGGAAGCAAAGAAAAAAAAAGAAATGCACAAAGCCAAGAAACTTAAAAAAGGAAAGCTTTTAAAGACTAAAGAGTTAACATCAAAACAAAGTTGTGGCCAATGCGCAAATATCTTAAACAGTGACACTGAGGACGAGGAAAACAAAAATGTTGGCTGTGATTTTTGTACTAAATGGTTTCATTTGAAGTGCACTGATTTTATAGGACTGCCTTATGCTGATGTGAAAGATAAGCCGTTCAAGTGTGTGTAACTAGGGCTTGCAATCCGAATATCCGGATATTCGAATTATCCGGATATCCGCTTAATTTCAAATTCGGAATATCCGGATAATTCGGGTATTTCAAATATTCAACAAATAGGACTAAAAATTAATTTTAACGTCGAAAATGACGCCAGAGCGCCAGATCAGACCGTGTAAACAATTTTCTTAAATAAAATGTGCGAGCGAGACGCACGATATCCTCGTTACCCGCTCCCCTCCGCTCAATAGTATTCCTGGTGGTGGTGACGCGTCAGGCGTCAGTCAGACAGACAGCAGTGCTCATCGTGTTCGTGTCATTCGTCAGTGTTATTGTGTATTTGTGTGTGCTCTAAGTGCAAAAACACCACGTGCGTGGCGTGGCGTGGTAAACTGGTAATGGAAGTTACCATGACTTGAAGGTGAGTACTTTTAAATTGTTACTATTGATTAGTATTTTTGAGTGAAAAAATAATAGAAATAATGTTAAAGTTAATCGCTGAGTGGCAGCTGGTACTGGCAGATTAAATATCGCAAAATCGCATCCATTATTTGATATTTTTGTACTTAATTTGCTTGATTTACTTACAGTTTTAGTTTAAATTAAACCTATTTCGTTTGTTTGATATACTTAGTTGGGTTTGGGATTATATACTTTTTTAAACCTTTTACTAAAGCATGATAGTTAATGTAGTTATTGGTGATAAGAGTAAATAATTATAAACTAGTAGTACTGTACTGGGTAAACTGGATTCTTAGTTTTCCTTACGTGTACTCATATCAAAGCGTGTTAAAAACAAGTACTTGACAGATGTATTTGGTATTTTCCAGGTTTTAAATCAGCGAAACAGAAATGGCCACTATATTCCAAGAATATAAAAAATCGAACCAGGACCAAAATTCCGTCTGGAACCACTTTTTGCGAAGTCCTAATGGCAAAGAAGATCAGTGCAAAATTTGTAAAAAAAAAAAAAGTCATCTGGCTCAACCTCACCTTAGCACAATCATCTGAATTTATTTCATAAAATAGACATAAAACAAGTTCTAAAGTTATAAAAAGATGATAAGGATATTATACTTCCTACCTATATTATACTACCTGCTGATTTTTTGTGCAATCTAACGTTGTTTTGTATTTTATTAAAGTACATTGTTTTTTTTACCATGGTTTTGTATTTAATTACATATTAACTAAAATTATCCGTTTTATCCGGATATCCGGATATTGCATTATCCGTTATCCGAATTATCCGGATAGTAAAATAAGGCGGATAATGCAAGCCCTAAGTGTAACATGTGCATAATAGATAAGGAATAGTTTTTTTTATTCTTATAACTCGTTGTTTCAGTTGATTATTTTGATCTCGTACAAACTAGGTACTTAATTAAAGACTGTTTTATAATTTTTATATTTTTGATAAGTACAATATACATTATTACAGGTAGATACCTAGTACATAATTCCATTAGACACTTACTGATTACTCGTTATAGAAATTGTTGAAGACTGATTACTAATAGTTACTGTTAACAAGTTAATTAATACATATAAATGTTGACTATTTAACATACTAGTCGAGTAATACGGAGTATTACTCAAGTATAATAAGAACAAAATATTGTTAACCAAACTTAATTTGTGCAATATAAATTGACTATAAAATGTTTTGTTTTATTTCATAATTGAGATAGTAATGTAATGTGTTGATGAATGAAAGTGTAGTATGTTAGAAGTATGGAAGAAGAATAAATGCATGAGAGGTTAAGAGTTTCGAGTAAGGAGAGAAAAGAGGGAAAATATCGAAGGGAAGAAGGGAAGAATTGTTGCAGAAATTAAAGATGAAGGTGATTTGGGAGGAAAAGGTAAAATGTTGTAGAGATTAGAATGCCTGAATGTCGATTGTAGTACGTGACCCCAAATTAGATGAACAAATCCTGTGAAAATAAAAGATGTTAGAATAATGTAACTCAAGGTTAGGTTAGAGCACAAGAAAGGGACGAATATTGAAGAGAACGTGCTTTTTAAGAGTAAAGGTATTCGAGTGACAATCGCGATCATATGCCCAATGATGTGAAAATTTATGATAGGACCATTATATGGTGAAAAGTGTACAAAAAAGTACGAAATACTAGTAAGTTAATATTGTATGTAAACTGACGGCCGCTAACTAACTGTAGAGTGGCCGTGAACTGAAAAAATGGCCGTCAACCGGTATTTTGAGAAAATTTTAGCTAATTATTTATTTAAAATAAAACTGTTACAATAATCCTCCAATAATTATTTCGAAAATAACTTGTTGATATCTGCAACACCCACAGAAACAATCGAAACCTGATTTATGGACATATCATACAAATTTCATGGAACAAAGTTGGGAAGGCGACTAAAAGGCCGTCAACCAGCGCAACGACCCTATAACGGACTCTATTCAGTTCGTGTACACTTTCTCTTATATTTAAAATAACTCTCATGAAATATGAGCTGCTGTCGAGGCACTGAAGAGCCACTTTTGACACAGTCATTTTTATTTTTTTAAACTCTTGAGTACGTCCCATTCGCTTGATGCCGCTAATGCTGCTGAGAAATCGTGGCATGCTCGCCGCGCCGCTCTACTTTGCCGCGCCGCCCGCCGCACCGCTCGCCGCTTAAGACCAATGTCGTGGCCAGTCCGTAATGATGATTTAGCCTGAAATTGTCTATGCTTCGCGCAAATTGAAACGTCAAGTGTCACTGTGTCAAGTTGACATCAACTGGCAAAAGTTTATTTGCAGGTTATAATTAAGTTATAATTTCGGCTTGTAAATTATTATTTTTATATTTTTTTTAGTTAAAGTCTTGCGTTTTGATGTTTAACATATTTTAGACAGTAAGCAAAGTAACGGGCGGGTCTTTGATACTAATAAGGGCAAAAAACACTACGACGAATTACTGTTGTGATATCACAAGCCAAGTAAAACTGTGTCTTCAGAAGGATTACTATATATAACCTACGTACTACGTAGGTTCAGATGTTTTTAGGTACGTGCTAAAAACTCTCTAGCTCATATCTCTAAATACCTAGTTTGTAATATTGCTACAGATGTAGTAAATAATAATTCTTGGATAACTTTGTCTTGCTTGTTAATTAGCTTACTGGTGGGGACTAAAAGTTGACTAACATAGCAAGATCCAGCAAAACATGTTGGTGTATGATTACCTACTACATCTGTACATAATCTGTTTGGATGTTGGTTTGCGTAAATTAATATACTTTTAATTTATCTATGAAGGTTTGTAATTTTTATTTTGCACTTACGCTACACTCAGGAATTACGTTTTCATAAACAACTTTAAACTTAGTAAAGACAAAGACGCGGGCTAGTTGCTAGGTTTTATATAAAAGTACCAATCCATAGTAAAGAGTAAGTAATTCTATTTGTGTAGGAATGTTACTAGAAATTTCATAATAAATTAATATGGCATTAATAAAAAAAAAACTTGTAGCAAAAAGAACCCCTTTTCCCCTTACCCACTTACATTTTGTATGAAGATTTGTATAAAACTAGGAAGCTCTTTAATTATAAGCCATTGTTATGAACATGTAGGTAATAAGCTGTTTATCTTTCAGATGCAAAGACTACTAACAACAACCAAAAATATTTGTATACAAGACTGAGTAGCTACAGTTTAGCAAGATATTGAAAATTGTATGTTTGAACATTATTTTATTTAACCTTTGTTTGTATTTATTTGTTTATTCATTTGAATTTTTAAATTCCTGTAAAATGTGGAATACATGCCATCAGTCATCAGATAAGTAATGCAGTTATGCTATGAATATTATGTTGATAATGAAAATGAAGTGGCAACATGACTACCATTGTGCTAAATGGAGTTTAGTGTGTGTAGGTAAGTATGTTTGATATTTTCTATGTATTTTAGTATGTATTTCTCTTTACAAGTTTGTTTATAATTGTCTAGTACCCATAGTACAGTCACCACCCGCGAATGTTACGCCACTTGCCACTCTTCTTAATTTAGCCGTGTACTACACTCGGGTAATATGTCAAGTCGGCTGTCAACCCAAAATGCATTACACGGTTAAATTAAGAAGAGTGGCAAGTGGCGTAACTTTCGCGGGTGGTGACTGTACAAGCCTGGGATCTTGAAGTCATAGTCTTGAGAATTCAAATGTTTATGGGTCTCAGATCATAAGGTGGCCTGTGAGATAGTCTATTTCACCCTGGGGGTCCAGACAAGATGCACACGCCGTTGTCGTTTTTCTGTTCTATCGTCTTGAAATGTATGGGATCACAAATTGATCACGTGGTTTATCGAAGAGAACAGAAAAGTACCTAGCCAACATTATACTTTTCGTTTTTCGTAAATATTTCTAAACGAACAGAAAAGCGCTCAGAGCTGTCATAATGACAAAATCCATACAAACGTCTAGCCAAGTTGCACTTTTGACGTGCATTCTGTTCTGTATTCTACAGTAAAATGTAGAAAACTATTCTCTCGCCAAAGACTTGAAGAAAAGCGCTTAAGCGTTACGACTAACCAATTCAAAATGGCTGAATTCAGTACGTTTACAGTGCGGTAACTGCTTTGCTTGACAGATATTAGTGTTTTAAATCCAAAATGCATTCTTTGAATATGCTGTGGGCTGCCCGCAACGAAGATCGGAGGTTGAGGCGCCGACAAAGATATGAATCGCGATCAAATTTGGAGCTTATAGACGAAATGCCCGAAGGTTTGTTTGTGGAACGGTTCCGAATTGATAAGGGCACTTTTCGGCGCCTGTGCGACAAGTTGAGAGCACAAACCTCGTTGAGAGGAACCAGGGAGATTCCTCTTGACGTTAAGGTGGGAATAGTGTCTGATAAGTGACTATATTATGCATAGCAACTATGTATGTACGATATGTTGATGTGGACTCTTATTTCATAGTATTTTTTCAGGTTCTATGTGCTCTCACGTTCTTTGCGACGGGGTCCGACCAAACGGTGGTAGGTGTTTCGCAGCACTTGACGCAGCGGACAACAAGTCGCTGCATCAGGCAAGTGGTGTAAGCCCTCAACCATCCTAGTGTTGTGGGGAAGTGGATAATATTTCCCCAAACACAACTGGCGAGGTCGGCCTGCAAACAAAAGAAGTACCTATATTCTAGACTGGAGCCCTACCCCTTTGATAATATGGATAATAATGATAATTAATCACCTATTGTAATCTAAAGCCATTGTACCTAACTATAAAAATATTGTACAGGGTTAAAAGAAGGTTCCGCCTGCCAGGGGTAATTGGTTGCATTGATTGCACCCACATTGCACTCGTAAGACCAAGCGTGGATGAACACCAGTACTTCAATAGAAAAGGATACCATTCATTAAATATTCAAATGGTAAGTTCAGACAATGAACACCATAATACAGATTCTATGAATAGGTACTTTACTTTATGTTTCTACTTATTGATGATAATTTAATGGGATCATTGTGTTCGTTTTTCCATTCAATCAAAGAAACAATTTTGTTAAAAGATTTTTAAAAAATATATTTGCTTGGAACTTAGCATAGCCTTTTAATCAGAAAATACTTATAATTATAAAGTATACAAATGATATACATATATAGGTATATTGAGTATAATGTTACTATTTTATTTACAGGTGTGTGACTCCGAATTGAGAATTTTAAATGTTCTCCCCAAATTTGGAGGGGCTACCCACGACTCCTTCATATGGTCCTCGAGTCAAGCAGAGCCATACATGAGGCCACTTCACCCGAACGGTGAACAAGTATGGCTTCTAGGTAAGAATTCTTGCTTGTGGTTTTCTCATTACAATCCAAATAACAATAAACAAGTTCAAGTCACTATCCAGTAGTTGTAAGCTAACCGTGTCGACTCATGTTTTTTTTAATTGTTGTGTATTTGTTCAAGGCGACTCGGGGTATCCACTGCGACCCTGGTTGATGACGCCTATTTTGGATGCCGCACCAGGGTCAAGGGAGGAGACTTACACTAGAAGGCACGTGCAGGCCAGGAATTGTATAGAACGTTGTTTCGGCCTGCTCAAGTCCCGGTGGAGGTGCTTACTCAAGGCTCGTACTCTACAATATGAGCCTCTTGTTGTGGGGTACATCACCGTCGCGTGCAGCGTGCTGCACAACATAGCGTTGGACGCGCGTCTACCACCCCCAAGTGACCTTGTCAATGAGGATATTGTTTCGACGCTACCCTTTCACGCTGTTGATGAGGTGGTAACGGCGAACAATAATAGCCAGCGCGACCTTATAAGAGGCAGAGCGATGCAAAGTTGTCTTGTTAATAGACTTTGAATACACATCGAAATGCCTCTTTTATAAGGCAGCTAGTAAGAGGGCTGCTATTTATGAAACCGGAATGCGGGGTTCCAACATTTTTAAACATTGTATTTTTGTATTGACCCCCCATTTTACCCCTTCAAGAGAAATTTAAGGAAATTTAGTCAATTTCTTCTACACGGATCATTTTTAATTGTAATCAGGGGGTACGAGCTGGAAAGTAATGACAATGACGTTGCTGTCTTAGTCGTGCCGGAACACGAACGTGCCGCCATACTAGCAGACTTTCATGATGCTCCCACAGCAGGCCATTTCGGAGTCGACCGCACGCTGAGCCGGATCAAGGCACGTTTTTACTGGCCTGGCATGAAGACTTGTGTAAGTAACCATATTAAGGAGTGTTTACCGTGCCAGCGCTACAAGGTAAATAATAGGAAACCCGCAGGCCTACTCCAAACCCCTGCGATGTCCCAAAGGTTTGAAGTTTTGTCCGTTGATCTCTTCGGCCCACTAGTAGAGACTCCGCGACGCAACAAGTGGATCCTAATTGTAGAGGATGTCTGCTCGCGTTGGGTCGAGCTCTTCCCGCTGGAAACTGCAACTAGTTTCGAGTGTGCAAAGACGCTTATCAACGAAGTGTTTTTAAGGTATGGAGTGCCCCGTCGTCTCATTAGCGATAATGGGGTACAGTTTGTGAGCGAGGTCATGCAACAGGCTTGCTTTGTCTTAGGCATAGACCAAAACCTGACGCCATTTTATCACCCAGAGGCGAATCCGATAGAGCGTAAGAACAGGGACCTAAAGCCCCAGCTAGCTATCTGCGTCGGGCAGGATCACTCTACGTGGGATCTTCACCTCGCTGCAGTAAGGTATGCCATGAACTCTGCAATAACTGCTAGCACAAAGTTTTCCCCGGCCTACCTTACATTCGGCAGAGAGATGCGCGCTCCTGCCGACGCCGCTACTGACTTACGAGCGATCGTGGAAAACGATAACTTCGTCCCGGTCATAACACCTCACCTTAAGAAAATGGCATCAACCTTAGCAGAAGCTAGAGACACCCACGAAAAGGCGCAGGCGCTTCAAAAGAAGTATGCAGACGAAGGACGTCGTCCGCCACCAGATTACAAAGTAGGTGATCTCGTCTTACTCAAAACGCAAGGACCCAACGACACTGGCCCTGGTCAATCGACCAAGTTTATTCCACGACGCGATGGACCCTATCGAATCAAGGGAGCGTTGAGTAACACTACGTACGAACTAGAAGGTACCCAAGACGGTGTCACCTTAGGTAAGTACCACGTGTCACACCTTACTCCCTTTACAGGTCGCGTTGAAAGCCCGGTACGCCCAAAACGACGTCGCGGTAGGCCACGTAGATACCAGTCCTAGCCCGAAAGCGAGGACGCTTGTTCGGACTAGAGGGGGAGTCTATAACGTGCGGTACCCTAAACGCTCGCGATGGCCGATGGCGCGGCCATCTTTCGGTCGCCCTAGCAACGAACCCCGCGCGCGCCATTACCCCGCGGACGCCCATCCGCGAGCCAGACGACTCACGCGCGCCGTCGCGAATGCTACCGCTAACTCTTGCCTAATATTTTTTTACGTAATGTTTATGTTAATTCACTTAAGTAATTGTGTCCGATGATTGTTAAATCCGTGCATACCTATACATCGTGTGTACCTTTATGTTTTGTGAAGATTAAATGTCCTGAGAACTATGACTACGATCTTTATAGTGACCAATTTTCATACTTTATCAACTCATTTTACCCCTTACAACCCTTTTTTCGCATTAAAAAGTGGCCTTTGTCCTTTCTCAGGCTCTAGGCCATCAGTGCACCAAATTTCATTTAAGGCGAGGCGATTCAGCAATTAACGTCTTTTGAGGGGGTGAGGTGCGGGGCCTGAGGGGCGCACGCCGGCGCTCGCCACGCTCGCGATCGTTTGCGCGCGAAATTTGAAAATGTCGCTCAAAGAGACGCCACAGTATAATGAATACAGTAAAAAAGTACTACACATCAAAACGTGATTGGAATACATTTTAAATTACAAACTATAATTAATTAATTAATTAATAAGTGAAAAAGACTTAGTGAAATAATTTAATGGACTTTAATAAAATATAAGCGCACACACCAGCTACGGATATACCCTCATCAGCAACTCTGCTGCTTGGCTATTATTAAATAATAATAATAACTATATTGTTTTTTTTATAGCGTAGCTTTATGTATGACAGAAACAATTATTTTTTAGATAATTCTGGATTTTGAACAAATTCTTGATTAAACAACGACAAACATGTTAAAGATCGGTCGCTTGTTACAAAACTGTTTGAAGAATGTTTTATTATTGGTGGACGCCGACAAAGTGGTAAAATAAAAACATTTTTAAAAGATAAAAAGGTTTATAATTAAAATTCGTCGAAATTATAAATCCGTGAATTCGACAAACTATCTTCCGGATTACACGGCTCGATAGCCACGGCTCGAGTAGATAGCATTGCCTCGTCTTCTACCGATTGTAGCATTGCCTCGTCTTGTACCGATTGTAGCATTGCCACATCCTCGAACGATTCCAGTATTGCCTCATCTACCGATTTATTGATGGGTTCTTTATTAGAGACCATGACCTCTTGATTTTTGAGTTCAGGAGCACATAGATCAATGCCTTCCAGATTAGTTTTTCTCAAGTCCATGCCACGAGTGTACCGTGGGTCAATTATTTCTGGCAAAAGACAGTTCTTGTAGAAGAGCATAATCTTAGGCAGCATTTTGGTTTCCCAAAATAAATCGTCTCTTATATTGTGTTCCACATGCATGGCTTCATTTGGCCCCGCCCATATGCCAAGTAAGCAAAATCTGCGCTGGGTGACATGCAACTGCCCCTGTACTTGAAAGTACCAGTTGCTGGTCGTCTTTACTGACGTGGTTTTTGTTGTTTACTATATGTAAGGATATTGATTTTGTTGGCTTGAATAGCCGCCGCGAGCCCTAATTTGTATGCAGTTTTGTCGAAGTAAAGTGCACTTTACTTCGACCAGACCGTCATCACCAACCAGTCCATCAGGCGAAGCTCCTATAAAAGCATGAGCTTTATCAACAAAAAGCCAGTTTCTGTAACGCTTGGTTCTCATTTTCAACACCATGTGCCACTGACGCTGTGTGCCAAATTCTTTTTATAGAGAATATTTTTAACCAAGGGAGAAGTGTCTTTTGCCGGTTGTCTTTTACAAATGGGACCAAAATTCGATGCAGTGATTATCTTTTTCCTGATATCTCACCATTCGCTGGAATCTCTTTGCAAGACAGTGGACCTTTCAATACGATCTCGATCTAATACAAGGGCTTCTAAATTTTTGAGAAGACTCTTTGGCTTTCTCTAATGCCTGCACCGTCATATCAGGAGCCGAACTACCTGGTCCATAGTCATGCTGTGGTTTACTGCTAGCACGATATTTTCTTAATTTCCGTACTGGGTGCTCCATGTTCAATTTTCTCTTAACTGTTCGCTTTCTTTCTATATCTTTTATTTTACCTTTGGGACTTTTACCCAGAAATGATTTTTGTAATGACGATATTGCGGACTCATCATTAAACGCAACCACTGCAGCAGAACATCTACCTTGGTATCCTCGTCGTAGAGCAAAATTTATTCTTTTGCCACCTACTACCTTTGCAATAACACTATTGAAGCGCTCAACAGTATTAGTGTCCACATTTTCAATCAGACTTCGAGATTTTCCTGCAACAGTGGCAACAATTGCATTTATTCGGAAGAGAAAGGTTGTGTTCTGAATTATATTCAATTCACTATTTTCGTTCCGATCCATGTCGCAATTATAATTTTGGCAAAGTCTGTGGTCTCCGTAAACGTGTGCCACAGAATTTTGGATATCGTTATATAACAGAGTATGGCATGTGCTTTTAGGTTTATCTGTAGTTTGATTATGATGTAGCATCGATAGAACTATGTATTTTCTCGTATTCATAATTCTGGAATCACTTAATGTTTTACGGCATTTAAGATGATACTTTGTTTCTTTGGTAACTGCCCGCATTTTTTTGCAAAAATTACGCAAAATGTGATTCTTGCATTCAATTTTTTCAACAACGATGCCAAGACTCTTATACGGATCCTCTTTTAGAATTTTGGTATACGTTGACGCGTCTCCATCAGCAATAACTCTTGAATAAACCATACCATTCGTTAGTTATTCGTTCTAATTATAACTTAAATTCCCGTGACTCGTCTTCTGATAACTTTTTAAACAAATTAACATCTTAACTGTAGCGTCTCAATTTATTCCCTTTATCTCTCTCGTAATATTTTTGACTTGTTTTCCTGCTGAACTACGCATGATATTTGATATCATATTTAATTAAATATTTATAGCTTTCTATAATGCTAGACTAAGTAGTATCATTGTAGTATTAAATATGGTTAAAAAACGACTGACTGCCGAGTTTCTTGCGGCGTTTCCTCTCGGCAGTGGTCTCCTCTTGGGAAGATTCTGGTAGATTCTTGACGTGTAAAAGTCACCTGAAAGTAACGACCTTAAATAATGGTGACGCTCTGCGTCCGACATAACCCGATCGTGCACCAATGATTGAAATAAGTCATAGAATGACATCTATTCCATGAGGTTCCCTGAAAACTTAGGCAACTCAATAGCGGGCAACTTCGCTATGGTTTGCGAGGGCAGGTTTGCGCGAGACTAAGGCCCGTATTTATAAACTAATCTCAACTCTAATGCTCGTCTTGAGATGTGTCAAAAATGACAGTGTTCTATGGTTTGACGTTTACTTTGACGTATCTTGTGACGCGCATCTCAGCCAAGATGAGTTTATAAATACGGGCCTAAGTGGGCGCGTCGCTTTCGCAGAGCTCCTCGATTTTGAGCAACAACTTATTTATTTCAGTGAACTTTACTCTATAAGAAGTCATGTCCTCCGCGGACACGTCATCATCGGCCCCCACCAGTATCTCATAAGCCTGAATAAATAAATGATAATACTGGTTGAAATGTCGCCTAGCGACTGATGCGGCAATTGAACTAGACGTGTCACTTACTGTGGCATCCAATAACATTTGATATTTAGAACTAAATTGCGTTCGCGCACTTCGAACTGACATTTTGAATACTCAAGATATACTCAATAACCCTTTAATTCGCTATGTTAAGTATCCTCAACATCTAAAACAAAAAAATGCTATCTAGTTATTTTAAATTATACATAGATTATTTTCGCAAATTATTTTTGTTTAATTTCTAAAAGCAAATTTAGAGTCAAAGACGCTGCTTACGCGCAAGTATTTTGACAGTTAGTGACAAAATCGCGCCGACGTCGCGAGCAAGCTTTGGACCCAAGGTAAGTAATAATTGTTTAAAAATATTTATCTACCCTATATGAATTCCTATTTGGCTGAATCATGTTTATGAAGGCCTAAACCTAATCTTTGGCAAAAAATTTAGTCGATTGGAATTTAAACTAACACGTTATAACTCTGCAAATACGCATGTTGAGTATTCTCAACATTGCGAGGCTTGTAATAATGCACTACTAATTTTGTCTGTTGAGTATCCTCAACATTGCGAGACTTTTAAAGTTATAGATTTGGTATTGCATGTTGAGTATTCTCAACACTGTTCATCGATGAATGACTAACTTTTAACTAGTTATTGGCTGTTTTTTTAACAATAGCGGGCAAAAGGGCGAGTTTTTAGATACGAACGGGTTTAAATTCACTTATGTAATTTGTAACCATTGCATTATATTTTTTTATGCTCATGCATGACCCCCGTAGGTTCCATAAACGCGTTACTTCTTCATTGATTATCTTCTTAATGTTAAAATAAAACACGCAGCGTAGGTACCTACAGTCAAGGGCATTAATATAGCAACCTTATTGTCATTACAGTAAGGTCCATATAAGTACAGTCGAAGGCATTAATATCTATACACCCCATCGCGTCATCTAGACACGCGGTAGCGTGTCCAGCCTAGTTCATTATATCTATACAATAACCTTATTGTGAGTGGCATAGAGTCGTATAGATATTTTTGTCGCCTTGGGAACGTATAATATATATATTTAAGCCTTTGAGTGTAAGTTTTTTTGTTTTAAACTGGTGTTTGCTGTTTTTACTATAACCATATATAGCTCATATTTTAGGCTGTTTAAAACTATGCTTTTGGTCTTTTGTTTGTTGCATGTTTGGTTTTGTTTTCTTGCTTATAAAATGGGATCGTATAAACAAAATTATGGCATTAGTACCGCCGTTAAATGCCATTTCATCTGAAGAAAGTTCCAGCAGTTCTGATCATGATGACTTACCTCAAAACACTAGCTCTCATGAAGTATTATCTGACGCGAGCTCTGAACCTCGATCTGTACCATCCTCCCTGGAGAGGCTCAATCTATTAGATAGCTCAGACGAAGATCCCGAACCTGCCTGCAAAAACCCTGTGCTATCTGATGAAAAAACCGTACCCCTAACCCCTGTGATACAAAAAATGTTTCAAGAAGATACCGCTCGAACCCAACTACCTTCACTAACCTCCTTGTCCGCATAACTATCGCCGTATACACCTTCACCTTCAACATTAACGAGATCTAAACGTAAAGCTATCACAACGATCCAACCTCGTCGCATAGTCCGAAGGAAGAAGTATGTTCCACAACCCTTGATATTCTACTGAAAAAAAACTAAATGACTATGAAGATAGTTTGGGCGTCAGCGCTAAAGTTGTGTTAACACTAAGCAAAACGATAAAGACGAAACCTTGTGTCATTTTTTTTGACAATATCTTTACCTCCCTTGAGCTGATACGTATTTTGCGTGAAGAATACGGTATTTTCAGCCTTGGCACCATCTCGCCTCAGAGGTTGTCAAAATAAAATGCCGACTGACAAACAGCTGGCCAAGAAAGGATGTGGGGCCAGTAGTCAAATTGTTTGTCACAACAACAAATTAGCTGTTGTAAAGTGGCAAGACAGCAAAGTAGTGACAATGGCGAGCTCGTTCGTCGACTCGCATCCCATCGAGTCTATAGGACGGTATTCTAAAACGGCAAAAACCAGGGTAAATGTTGATTGTCCGCAGATCGTAAAACCATACAATGCACATATGGGAGGTGTTGATTTGTCGGATATGTTGGTGGCGTTATATCGGGCAAACTTCAAGACCAAACGTTGGTACATGGCTATCTTCTCCCAGCTACTTGACATATGTGTCAATAACGCTCCGTTGGTTTACCGTCGCGAACAGAGGTCAACGAAGCATTTGCCATTGAAAAATTTTAGAGTCCTCTTGGCAAAGGAGCTTTTGAAGAAAGGAAGGGTGCAGTACGATGAAGCGAATATAAATCCAGTTCTACAGGCCAAAACCCATGTAGTACCCAGACCCCCTGATGCAGTTCGCTTTGACAATATGGGTCACTTGCCGGTGTTTACAACGTACGGAAGATGCAAACACTGCAATAACGGCTATACTAACATGAAATGCTCAAAGTGTGACATGCGGCTCTGCTTGGTAACGAAAAGGAATTGTTTTTTTTCATTTCATGATGATAAATAAATTTGTTTCTTTATAAAAATATATTTTTTGTTTTTAACCTCAATCATAGCATAAAGAGCAAAGTTAAATATGCTCAACATTCTTTTACATGATTACTTTTTAGACTCATGGACAATGATGAGTATTTTTAACATATGTTTTCCAAGTCGTTCAATATATAAGATTTTTTTTATAATTTTTTTCATGCCTTTTGTACCCTAAATAACTAACTTTACATCAGAGAACTAAAAAAAAAACAAAACCAAATTTTGGTCGTTAAAGGGATAAACAACAAAGTAATTTAATCACCGACTGATGATGAATGAATTAAATGAAGTTTGTTTACGTAATAAACAGTAACACTTGATATTATTACACGTTCAAACACTAATAGTTCACGTAATGACAGGTAATACTTTGATTAGTTTAGTACACTAAAAACAATAATAACTGAATGTAAACAAACAATCTAACTGATAGGTGACTGATGACCTATTTTTCACAGTGACATTTGACACAACAGACTGATAAGTGCATAATTTACCACAGATTAATTACAGATATTGATCAGATCGATCAATTTATAATGCTATTACAATCTGTCAACCATAGATTTAGGATGGTTCGCGCGCTGCGCTTCTGTCAACCGCAAGTTGACATTGACAGTTAACACATGTCAATTGAAATATAAATGTCCATAATGTAATGTTTGACGTTTGACGTACCGGTGAAAGGTGTTAACCTGATTGTCACCCCGCTCCGCGCGAGATAACCTCGTGGTGCGATGCGTGCGCCCTCTGCTGGCCGCATCGGCTGCGTCGTGGTGTAAAGTCCCGTTACAAATGAAACGCCCGTTGAGTAGACGAATTGACGAATCGACACGTACACAGAATTTAAACACTGATTAATACCGATAATGATGATATATATACGGTACTGAAGTTAATATTAACACTAAATCGATATTGAATGACGATCGATGTGTGCCGGCGGCGTAATCTGCGTGACACTGCGCTATGATCGCACGCCGGTTTTTTCTTGATTGAATAGGTATAAACTGCGCTCCGCGCTGCGTTGAATATTGTGATGACTGATGTAGCTGCACTCAACCCTTGATGGCAGCTTTGACGCGAGTGTACTGTCCTTGACGGCAACCTGGACCGCGTGTCCCGTAAAACCTTTTGTTATCCCTTTCTGGGTATAATGTTCTTCCCCTCATGGGCCACCAAAAATGTTGACAATACTCGCCTTCCTGACCCTGGGCTGGCTGCGTATTAGAGATGGGGAAAAGCGTTACATTTCAATCGCCGTGACTGTCGTTCCCGTTCCAAAAAAATCACTGCGAAATATCACCGTGACTTTGTCACTCCTGTTACTCACATAGCGATCATGATATGAAGTCATTTTAATCGCACCTGTACTCACATCACGGTTTGATATGCGTTCGAGATAAAATATTTTGATTTATTAAAGTAGAAATAGACATACGTAACCGTTTATCCGTAATAACCTTCACACTTTTACAGGCTTAGGACTGTCGCACAATTCGTGAAACTATGTGGCGTGTTTTTTATGGCGGATCAACCTTTTTACACTCATTTGATATTTACATAATTTACAATTTTTACACTATTTACATATATATATTTTTTTTATTGGGTGCTAGCTTCATAATTAGCATTTAAAAACAATAGCTGCTGTACTTTCCCGATGGCAAACCTTGTGCGCCTTTCATTTACGAGATTTCCGGCCTTGGAGAATAGCCTCTCACAAGGTACCGACGTTGCCAGGAAATTCAGTTTTTTCCTCGCAAACAATGCTAGATTAGGAAAACTAGGCTTCTCGGTTTCTGATCGCAAAGATCCTATCGTGCGTTTGGAGGCTTCGTGAAGAGTGTCCGCGAAGTCTTCCTCAAAGGGGTTGTCACTTATTTGTAGCATTTGATTTAATGCCGAAATAAGGCCCCTCGTTAAAATCAGTATTTGACTCCCAGACACGTACTTTTCGGCGCTCATCGACTCTGTCAACTGGTCGAATGGTTTTAAAATAACGCACAGCTCTCGACATATGCGCCATTCTTCGAATGTCAACGTGTCCAATCTCTCATCAGACAACGCAGTTGTCGCTTTAATAGCTTCTTCGAGAAGCACGAAGCGTTCCAACATTCTTAGTGTGGAATTCCATCTAATGGCTACATCTTGTAGCACTTTTTTTGGTTGGGCAACACCATTTTGCTTTTGATAAACCTCTAACCTTTCGGTGGCCTTTACACTTTTCTTATAGTGTGATACAATGGTTTTCACCTTGATAATTAAATCACGCACTGTTTCGTCGGCAGTGGTCTCTGTAGTGCAGTATTTTACAATTAGATTAAGTATGTGGGCATAGCACCCTAAATGTCGGAACCCCATTCGTTCCACAGCACTTTTCATGTTGTTTGCATTATCCGTTACCACAATTAAAACTTTCGTTGTTTATTTAAAATTATCAAGAATGCGCATTATATTTGCTTTTATGTTATCTGCTGTATGCGCTCCTAACAAAACTGTGCACTCTAATAGAACTGACTTCAGTTTGAAGTCTTCATTAACGTAGTGGGCTGTTAGTCCTAGATACGCGTCATTAACACTCGAGGTTCAAATATCCGTCGTTAAACAGACGCTCTTTGCTTGAGCTTCTAATTTATCCCTAACTTGGGTTATACAAGTCTCATATAGAGCTGGCAAAAAGTTATTTGATAACCCTTTTCGGTCCGGTAATTGGTAAGATAGATTTAACCCTGCCACAAATGCCCTAAACCCTCTATCTTCAACGATTGAAAAGGGCTGGTAATCAAATATAAATAGCTGCAGCAAATCGTCTAACTTCTGTTTTTCGGTTGGAGTTAGTTTTCTTTTGACATACCGAGCCAAAGTTTGACCCCATGACAATGGCTTATTTTGAATCAATACTCTACCAGGATCGGGGATGGATGTTGTTGACGAAGGGGACTGGTGCGGCTGCGGCTGCTGCGGCGGCAGCTGCGTCAAGCCGGCAGAAGTGGACGTAGATGCCGTAGATATATCCGAAACGGATTTAGTAGATACAAATTGGACGGTTGGGTGCTTGCGATCCAAATGTTTTTTCAAGTTTGAGGTCGACGATTTGTAGCTTAGTTTTGTTTTGCATATTCTACACGTCGCGATTTTATTTAAACTGTCCCCTTCTTCAAAACAGTTCCACAGATTACTTGTCTTTATTTTTCGTGGATCAGCCATTTCGGTTAAACACTAACTTTCTTTATACACTATCGGTATTTACACGCAAAAGTACACACCTATGATACAAATTATATTTACACAATGGCAACTAAAATCACTACTATATACATAATATATTTACAAAACATAAATCACTAAGTAACATTTCCAGAAAGAAAAATAAACGCGAGCGAAGTTACGAAATTGCGAAATTTGCGAAAACTTTACAATTCGTATGCAAACGAAGTGAAGCACTTGTCACAGTGACCCTGACCCAGTTTCGAAGTTCAAGGTTGTAACAATTCGTAGATCGATAGCGATAAGAAGCCATTAGACAAGATAGGTCACTTAATGCGGTAAAAACTATTAATGCGTTTAAGACTGCGCCGAGCGTCCAGTGGCGCCCTCATTACTATTATTGGGTTTTCTAATTATATTGTGCATTCATTTGAATTCATTTAACGTGAATAAAATATTTTTTTCATGTAGGTATACAAGATTGTACTTATTTCATATATTTGGATTACAATAGGTAGTAGGTATTACGTATAGTATTTTCTAATATTCATTAAAGTAAGTATTACCTAGTTATAAATATTCATTAAAAAATAAAACAAGTACGTATAAATTTATTGCACATAAACAATTACAGGACAAATCAATTTACAATAAATTAAAACTAAAATAATACCTACTTATCACTAAACTAAATACTATAAAATTAAAACTAAATAAAAACTAAAAACTAAGAAAGGGCCCCCGTGGCAAAGTACCACAGATGCTGGCAGCATTTCCTCGTTGTACAGCAATGCTTAAGCGTTGGCCGAGGAAGCTGCCAGCTCTATGGTCTCCGTTGGTTTCTATTAGCCTTTTTGATAACTCCCTAAAAAGGCTAATAGCACCGGGTCCCCACGGACCAAGGGTCTCGACGCCGAAAGGAACGAAGTGATATTCCGCACCGTACGTATTAATTATTAAGTCGTAATTTATTATCAATAGTTTAAAAATAATTTGAATAATATTGGAGTATTTTGTAGAAATGTTCCTTTTGTAAGATGACAATACCTTCATCCCTACGATTTACAAAAATGCGCTCTATATAAATAACGCCGTCCGGTTTAAATAATATAAAATTATTAGCCAGGGTTAATCTAGCTTCCTAATAGTAATAGTGTAACACGAATAGCGAACGAGCTACCGCCGCTTACCGACTGATGGCGCCAGCTGTCCCTCAAAAGGTGACCAGTTGCCGCCGCTTACCGACTGATGGCGCCAGCTGTCCCCTCAAAAGGTGACCAGTTGCCGCCGCTCACCGTCGGATGGTGATTGGTGCCAGATGTCCTTCTAAAGCGACCGCGTTGTCACCGGCCGTCCTTAGATGGCGCTGACAGGCGATTACATCGCGCAAGCGTTTGGTTCCCCGGGAATCCTAATAATATCCGTTAAGATAATTGTTTTGTATCAGAGTTGGAGAATTTGATTTAAGAGTGCTTCTGTATATAGGACGCTCTGGAACAAAATCTATACCTCGCCACGCTTTGGTTTTAGGGCTTCTACGCCAAGGTAGAACGTTACCCCGAACGTGGAGTTTGTTATACCTCCTGCAGTGTCGAATATATTTAAATTAGTAACATTTGACCTCTGGCTTGTTTATTACTCGACCCGAAACTACGCCCCACCTTTACAATCTGGCGTCCAACGCGGGGCAAACTTCGAAAGAAAATTATTTAGTGACGAAGTACGGACGAGTAACGACGGTCAAAGTCAAAGCTGAGAAAACCAACGCAAACGTAATGGCAGTCAACTTAACAAATGAGCAGTTCAAGGAACTATTGTCAACAATCCCTGGCAATAGAAAAACAATTACTGCATGCAACTTCACTTTTGACGGACGTAAGGAAGCGGAATCAGTTGAAGCATTTTTGGCGGGGGTTCGAGTTTTCAAGGACATAGAAAACATCCACGATGCTGACGTTATCAAGGGCCTTCCTTTACTACTGCAAGGTGAAGCTGGGTCATGGTGGCAAGGGATAAAAGGTAGTGTGAATACCTGGGAGGAATTCGAGCGCCGTTTGCGAACGAACTTTGCTCCAAAGAAACCAGCATTCATCATATACCAGGAGCTTATGACGGAGAAACAAGATTCCAGCACGTCCACGTCAACTTTTATCGCCAGGAAAAGACTGCTGTTCTCGCTGCTTCCTACACCAATGCACCCCGAGATACAACAACTGGACATGATCTATGGACTCCTGAATCTCCAGATTAGGGATCGGGTACCTCGGAGCTCTGTAGATTCATACGACAAATTGCTGAGTGCCGCGCACGGAGTTGAACAAGTCTTGAAGGAAAAAAAGTATACAGGAACTGTGAAAGCACATCACCCAGCAAGTCACACCGCATCTACTAGTTCAGGAAGAGTTCGATGCAACTATTGCAAGATCTTGGGGCACACTTCCGATGTATGTCGAAAGAAGAAGTGGGCCGAGTCAAAAGCATCATCAACGGTACAAGAAGCAACAAGAGGCAAACCTACGGGATCTGACGTTCAAGTTCAGATGCCCTCACCATCGGTACCCAAGTTTGCTTGTTATGGGTGTGGTACACCCGGCGTGGTACGTACTAGCTGCCCCACTTGCGCAAAGCAGCCACGTTCGCATCCTATCAAGAAGGAGTCGATAAGTTTCTGTTCAATGAACGTCCAAACAGATGCTAGGTCAAGACCGGTAGTATGTATGGCTATTACAAATATACAAGGATACGCCTACATCGACACGTGCGCCAAAGCAAGTGTGGCCTCATATCACCTATACTGCCAGCTCCAGAAAGAAGGGTATCAGTTTAAAAAGGAAACGGTGGAGCTTACCTTAGCCGATGGTATCCCAAAACGACAAGTCGTGCTAACGGTTAGAGTTGAAGTGAAGCTGTGTGGACGGAAGATTCCGACGACTTTCTTAGTTTTACCTGAGTCACGGGATAACCGAACATTATTGGGAATGGGGTTCCTACAAGATGCCCAAATGGTGCTCGACCTTGCCCGGTTTACTTGGTGGTTTTTGAGTGATCCAGATGAAATATATGAACTATACCAAGAAGACTTCTTACAATTTGAATTTGAACCTAAACAGGGTTTAAACATCGCGAATACCTCTGTTAAGCACATGTTCCAGGGCATAGACACCGACAAAAATCAGAAACCTTCATATGTAACCAACGTCTGCGAGACTGGAGATACCGGGAACCAGCCGTCGAAGATCCAGAAAGAAGAGAATGGCTCGTCATACCGACTGTTACGTATAGAGGACACAGTTACGACGAGAAAGTACAAGACCTTCGACGGGTACTCTCCGCGCCTTGATTATATGTTGCGTGACGCACGAATATCAATAAACGAACAAGACGTCACGCTATCACCCCATTCACAGAAATTGTTTCCTGGAACACTGCAGTATAACAACGATGACGTTGGGATCAACTCGCTCGATGTCTCGCAAGCTAGCGTAATAAATGACGAGCAGCAAAATCAGATGGGAAGTTTGTTAAGCCATTTTGAGGATGTCTTCTCACCGAACCCTCATGCCGCCAAATATATGGAGCACCATATTGATACTCTGGACCATCGGCCCATTACGGTGCCTCCTTACCGATTATCGGCTCCTCGAAGAGAGATCCTTAAGAAAGAACTCGACAAGATGCTGCAAGAAGGCATCATAGAGCCACAGCAAACACCTTGGGCGGCACCTGTCGTCCTTGTACCCAAGCCCAATGGAGAGACCAGGGTATGCGTCGACTACCGGAGACTAAATGCCATAACAGTCCCCGATCCATACCCAATACCCCGAATCGATGATTTATTGCATGATGCCAAACCAACTCCGTTCATGTCCACGTTGGACCTGAAAGCGGGATATTGGCAAATAAGTGTACGAGAAGATGACAGAAAGAAAACCGGGTTCATCACTCCATACGGCATCTTTATATTCAGACGCATGCCATTCGGTCTTCGCAACGCACCTGCGACATTCCAGCGACTTATTGATAGATTCCGGGTGGATCTGAATCATGTTAAGATGTTGGCATACCTGGATGATTTGATCATATTTTCGACTTCATTCCAAGCGCATTTGCAAGATCTTACAGCAGTAGTCGAAAAAATGCGCGAATATAACCTAACTGTGAATCGCCAGAAGTGCCGTTTTGGTTGTTCGACTATAAGATATCTGGGCCATTACATAACCCCTGAAGGGCTGCGTGTAGACCCAAGTAAGGTGTCAGCTATCTTGGAACTCCCTACACCTTCCAATGTTCGGCATCTGCTGACCTTTCTTCAGACATGTTCGTGGTACCGAAGATTCATCAACAATTTCTCAAGCATTGCGGAACCACTTACCAGACTCACCAAGAAGAACGCTGTACGGGAATGGACTTCTGAACAAGAAACTGCATACCAGGAACTAAAGAGGTTGCTCACCACGGCACCTATTCTGAAACAGGCAGACGAAAGAAAACCTTACGTGATCAAGACCGATGCTAGCGGCTACGCACTCGGAGCGGTTTTGGTCCAGGGGGAGGGGGCTGAAGAACACCCTGTGGAGTATGCCAGTCGCCTGCTTACCCCTGCGGAAAGAAACTACTCCACTACAGAACGGGAGGCATTAGCGGTCGTATGGGCCGTTACGAAATACAGAGGCTATATTGAAGGAGTGCCAACAGTCATTAAGACAGATCACCACGCTTTGAAGTGGCTCTTAACGTTAAAGTCACCTAGTGGCAGGCTGGCCAGATGGGCCCTAATATTACAAGCTTTTGACCTCAATATGGAATATACGCCTGGTCGAACTAACCTAGTAGTAGACGCGCTGTCTCGTCCTCCCTGCACAGAAAATAATAAGAGAGACTGTGGCATATGTGGAGTCACCATCGACATGCCAGTTCGTAACCCGGCTGACATAAGAACAGAGCAAAGAAAAGACGCATGGATAACCAAAATAATGGACTCTTTGGAAGGAGGAGATAACAACGAAGACGCGATCTACTGGAGTGGAAAAGGCTATCTTATGAATAACGGGCTCCTCTACCGCCACTCACCTTACACTGATTCCGACGATGCTCAGTTGGTAGTTCCTGAACACGAGTGGGCTAATACACTTCAAGCATACCATGATGACCCTTTGGCAGGACACTATGGCGTCGAGAAAACTCTCGAGAGGATCGCGAAGAGATATTTTTGGAAAGGGATGCGAAAATACGTTGAAAGTTATGTTAGACAGTGTGTACCCTGTCAGCGCTATAAACCCAGCAACCACAAACCAGCAGGCCTGTTGCAAACCACATCCATGAATAAGAGGTTTGAGGTTATTGCATTCGACCTTTTTGGACCACTTCCTGCATCACCTGAAGAAAAAACGTGGATCTTTATAATCGAAGATGTGGCTACCCGTTGGGTAGAACTGTTTGCGCTAAAAGTCGCAACCGCCGAGAGTTGTGCAGAGATACTACTCAACGAGATCTTTTTGAGATTTGGCACACCAAGACGCGTTATAAGTGACAATGGTCCACAGTTCGTCAGTGCAGTGTTACAACAAGTGGTGTACTGCCTGCGTATCAAACACTCATTCACGCCAGTATATCACCCGGAGGCAAACCCCGTAGAACGTCGGAATCGCGACTTAAAAACCCAACTAGCGATACTGGTAGAACAAGATCATAGCAACTGGCCTGATCAATTGATTGATTGATGAATTGTTGTTTGCCATGAACGTATCTCACCTTTGGACGAGAATTAAGAAGACCAGCGGAAAACGAACACGACTTCCGTGAGATAATACTTTCTGAGAACTTCATACCGGAAATAACTCCTAAACTCCTCCAGATATCAAAAACTTTGAACAACGCAAGGGAAATACAAGAGTTGAAAGAAGAAGCAAGAAAGGAGTATTTTGACACAAAAAGAAAGGAAAGTCCTTCCTACTCCTCTGGAGATCTTGTCATGGCTAAACTTCATCCTGTGAGTAACGCTACCCGAGGATTCAGCGCTAAATTTGCACCACGAAGAGACGGACCCTATGTTATCATCAAACGATGCGGACCGGCTTCCTATCAAATCGCGAATCCTGAGCAACGAGATACTCCGATTGGAACATACCATTCCTCTGCGCTAGAACCTTACAGAGGAGATACAGAAAGTATACCCGAACCAGTACAACCCCTGCGAAGAAGAGGTCGTCCCCGGAAACAGCCTGTTAAAACACTAAAGGTTGTGAAGCGTGGAAGGGGCAGACCGAGGAAACAATAAAAACTCCATATGCAGTTTCTTCGTCGAGTCGCCTTCAAAAACTGAGGGGGAGATTGTAACACGAATAGCGAACGAGCTGCCGCCGCTTACCGACTGATGGCGCCAGCTGTCCCTCAAAAGGTGACCAGTTGCCGCCGCTTACCGACTGATGGCGCCAGCTGTCCCCTCAAAAGGTGACCAGTTGCCGCCGCTCACCGTCGGATGGTGCCAGATGTCCTTCTAAAGCGACCGCGTTGTCACCGGCCGTCCTTAGATGGCGCTGACAGGCGATTACATCGCGCAAGCGTTTGGTTCCCCGGGAATCCTAATAATATCCGTTAAGATAATTGTTTTGTATCAGAGTTGGAGATTTGATTTAAGAGTGCTTCTATGTACATAGGACGCTCTGGAACAAAATCTATACCTCGCCACGCTTTGGTTTTAGCGCTTCTACGCCAAGGTAGAACGTTACCCCGAACGTGGAGTTTGTTATACCTCCTGCAGTGTCGAATATATTTAAATTAGTAACATTTGACCTCTGGCTTGTTTATTACTCGACCCGAAACTACGCCCCACCATTACAATAGTACATTACTACAGAGGCCGGGAAGTAGGGGGTTGCCGGCCGAGTGATATAGACGGCCGAGCGAAGCGAGGCCGGATACTTACGAGGCTGGCAACCCCTTTTCACGGCGAGGTACGTATAGTGCTTTTCTCAAACATATGCAATTAAATAAAAAATACATCACTCAAAAAAGTAAATTGATAAATGTCCATTCTAGGGAAGAAAAGTAATTGGGTGTTAAAATAAAGTACCAGGAGCGCAGCGGTAATTAGGAGGTATCAGGCATAGCGCAACTTAGATCTCAGGCGGTGCGGGCAGCCGGCGGCCGGGCGGCGGGCGCACACGACAGCACGGATGTCCCCCAAACGTTTATGCACTCCTAGTATTTGACGTTATAACATTTTCTCAAAAATTTTAAAAATATAATTTAGATATTCAGCCTGTTCATAAAACCAGCTGTCATGGCCATATTAAAATTTAAAAAAATTACTTCCCGGCCTAGGCCTTCAATTTTGTATGAAATTCCTTTACAGTTCTCTCGAGTTGTTCCGTCGGGAACGTGGCACTTTGAAGCCTAAAATAACTAACATAACGCCGACATTACATACAGCATGTTTGAGAAAAATATTTTTTTTAACAGTTTAATAGTTCTAAAGATTGTCCGTAACAAACAAACAAACTACCTAACCAACAAACAACCAGTCAATCACACAACTATACCTCTCTAATATTACTATAGATACAAACTAGAGGTCAGCATTTTCATTCGCCATTTCTATCAGATAAAAACTCTCTGGACGGGATTGAGAGTGAACGAGAAAGTATTCACGGCATTCACGCCTTTTCATTTTCACTCATGGGCGTCGCCACCTAGCCTTTTCCGAATATTTCCGACTGATTCCGATTAGCGCCTAACGAACCCCGAGTCACTAATACCAAACGAACGCTGTGACTGGCTGTGAGTGAGTGAGTTAGGACGTGAGATGAGACAGGGTCAGTGGGAGCTAGGGTTGCCAACTATTTTTGGGGGATTTATAGTATTTTCCAAAAAAAAGTGTAAAAAAATAGTACACATTAAAAAAATATAGTACTTTAAGACTCTCGATTCAACTCTTTATTTTGGGGTAAACTATACTTACTAGCATTCTGTGAACTCCTTTTAAAAACCACTTCTTTTAACTTGAACAGCTTTCAGGTAATTTAGAACTTTTTATCTTCATCAGCATGCGTGATGTGATTAGTGTGATCACTCACTTATCACCTCGACCCCGACCACCACCATTAATTAAGAAAGAAATTACATTAAAGGACAAAATGAAAGCAGACTTAACAATCATACAGTTCTCTTTATTACTTAAATTTACATTTTTTTTGACTTTGTGCACTTCTTAACAGTTTTTTATTAGACACAAACTCTGTAAAAGATTCAGTACACTCAATATCTAAATTAATGTAGACTAATAGCTCACTTTTAATCAAGTTTATATCAGCCCTGTTCCTGTCTTCCCTCCATTTCAGTTTCATTATTGAGAAAACTCTCTCTGTGAATGCAGAGGAAGCTGGTACAGACAAAAGAGTCGAGACAATTTTTAATAAGTTTGTTAAATCATTTTCACATTTTTCAAAAATGTACAGCCACTTTTTGTCTGTACTCATGTCACTAAATTTTGTATGCTCTTCTGAGCTTCTGATACTTGCCAATAATTCATTTAAAAAAGCTATCTCAGAAACATATCATCCATTTGAACATTTAATTTGGTCTGAATATTCAGTTTTTCCAAAATCAGGTCACAATCATTAAATGACATATCATTTTTTAGATTCAGTTTTTGAATTGTATAGAGCCAATTTGTTTCCTCAAATTTGAACCATTTATTTAAATAGGCTAATGATTTGTCAATAAACAACAAAAGTTTTTTTTTATTCCATCACTCATGTTTTTAGACACATTTTCTATGTTTGTAAGCATTTTTTTTGTCTCATAGCCAAAAAATTGCTCTTTCTTGCGTTGTTCAAGTGCATTCTTTAAAGTAGCCATAATATTGTACACATCTATTACAGTAACATTATTTCCTTCCAATTGTTTGACAGCTTTGTGAAAATTGTGCAGAATGTGGCTTGTGAAGTTCAGATAAGCCTTAATTTTATTCTCTCCTTCAGGCTCATTTATTAGCAATATATTTTGCAAAAGCATAGGGCAGTCATCATTTAAACTTTTAAAATAATTGTATAAGGCAGTCCAGTTTACTAAAATATTATCTACACAAGGTAGCAAAGAGAGCCATCTTGTTCCCACGTGTGTGATCAATTCATGCCATTCTCCTTCAACATCAGCAACAAATTTCTTCAGCTCTTCTCGCCTACAAGCTGATGAGGAAAAATTACTGTAAACTTTTAAAATAATGTTTTCCACATCACAGTTTAAATGGGTATTGCATGCTTAGTGGTGTTCTGCACTATATGTGCATGGCAATTTCCTTTAATCAAATGAGGTGCCATATTCTCAATGTTTTTAAAAAGAGAATGGTGTATGCCAAAGTTTGCATTAATATTGTCAGCACTCAATCCAGACACTCTGTCAAAAGATAGCTTGTGTTGGGTTAGTGAGTTATTAATTGCTTCAAACATCCCATCAGCTGACTCATCAGGATTCTCAAAAAAATCTATCAGATTATTTTGGACACCTTTTTCAACATCAAAATATTGGACCACTAATGGAAATAACTTAATGTTCTTTTTGTTGCTAGCATCAGTTTGCAAGCAAAAAAATGTATCTGGAGAGTTAAGGTGATCCAACACTATCTCTAATGCATGTGGTGCTAACACTTCACAAACAAGTGCTTCCATTTTTGTCCGGCCCAATTTCATTTTTAAAGCGCTTTTTGAATCAACATATATTACTTTATTTAATTTGACATTGCAATCCATGCTATTATAGGAAAGGTTATGCTTAACAGTGTGATAGGTTAGTGCTAATTCACTTGCTGTTATTTTGTCACCATCATTGTTAGAAGAAGAAGCAGAGGATGAGCCCGCTGTACCAAAAAAGTGATCAAGTGTGGAATATTTCTTAAGAAGCAGTGCTTTTTGAATATGATTTTTAGTTTCACCATGCTGTTTAATCTGGAATTCGAAAAAACACACTATACAAACACCAAACACCCCAAGTTTGTCAACTCAAGCATGGCTCTTACTTATTTGCACATTATATTACAGTGTAAAAGCATGGCTCTTACTTAATTGCACATTATATTACAGTGTAATACAATGTGCAAAAAAATGAAAAATTAAAATGTGATATGTTCATTAATGTGTTAGGCCCTGTTGTTTGATCAGTAGTTAAACTAACTAATTGTTAAAATTCGAAAAAGGAATTGAAAATTTGACACATTTTCTTGAGATTTCTTCAAAATTTCGCTTCCTTTTTCAAATTTTAACAATTAGTTAGTTGGCCGTGTGGTTGCCGGCAGAATAGAATAGTACCACTCCATACCTTCCTGTGGAAGTCGTAGGAGACGACTAAAGGATTAAAGGCTTGTAGTATTTTTAGGCGATGGGCTTGCAACCTGTCACTAATATACACATGATATACATCTTAGCCTGTTTGTGCAAAATGTGGTTACAGAATTAACAACTGGCTGTTAAAGTTGTTGGTAATTCTGTAGCTCTGCCTACCCCACTCTGGGATGAAGGCGTGACGGTATGTATGTATGTATGTATGTTAGTTTAACCACTGATCAAACAACAGGCCCTTACTGTTAATGATTATGTACCCAAATCTATTGCAATTAGTTTTACTAGCTATAAAAAAAACACACACACACACGAGCGAAAAAAATGGGCAGAAAAGAAACTTCAATGCACAAAATTTGGCTTTACTTACCTGGCCGATTCCGCTTTTCCCGATACCAAAAGTTATGTAATGTTGCAAATCTTGCACTTGACGGCATACTCATTGTCGGGGACTTTATCGACCCAGGAGTACGTGCTCTCCCATTCAATCCTATATTTTTGTAGTCTTTTAACCCTTTTAGATGGAGGTGTTTTATTCCCTTCGTCTCTATCGCTGTCACTAGCACTATTTTCACTATCACTATTCATGGTCACAGTCACATACACAACACAATACAGCTGACCCACGGATACGTTTACAATAAGAAAAGTTCAAAGTTTGTTCAAAACAATTACAACAGAAAAAATAACGACTCGCTGACCTGACTGACACTGACAAGTTGACAACACTGACAAGACAAGAGTGCCAATTAAGGTGAAGGGTAGGGCAAAATGACAAAATCGACGTGTTTTTGGATACATTTCTTGGTAAAAATATAGGAAGTGGTAGTTTTAAATGATAATAATCTGAAGACACATATCCTCAAGTTTTGCTCTGACTTATTAATATAGTTATGTAACTCATAGTAAGCTCTATATACAACTTTAATTGAACCGTTTTTTTTAATTTCATATTAGTTTTATTCCGGCTGGGCGTATTAGTTTGTAGCCAAACTTTCCACACTCGTTTTTACAGATTTAATGTGTTGCGTCAAGTTGAATATATTAGTTTTAGTAAGAATTTACAGATTATAGACTCAAAACATATGTGCTCCTAATGAAAAAATGAACTAAATGTTTGCTCTTAAAATATGACTAGGCGTTTTGAAGCTTTTTGTTGAATGTGGCCTAAAAAATAAATATACAAACGTGACAATTGAACACGATTTTATTAAAAAAGAAAATTACATTAATGGTTTACTAATAACTAATATATAGTAAACAATAATAATTATAATAATTAATAACTAATGTAAAACCTATTATCTACTTAAAACTAGAATTATTAAATATATTTTTGTGTACACAACTACAAAAAGAATACCCCCTCTAATAGATCCGTTCGCGGCATTGTACCCATGATGCTGGCTGCGTTACCTCTTTGGATAGTTAAACCTATCCTTTGGGAGAGGTAAGCGCCCGCTCTGGGGTCCCCGGAGGCGTCAATAAGCTTAGTAGACAGGGTCTTTATAAAAAGTTTCATGTCAGCAGACCAAGGTCCCAGAGTCTCCACTGCAAGCGCCGCAAATTCGTAATCATTAATTAATGATGAATATTTACGACGTTTGAGGGTTTGGGCCTGATCAGCTGCTGCGCCGGCCTGATTTCGTGTTGCTTGTAAGTGAGATAGGGCAAAAGTGTCAACACAAGTTGCGTCCCACACCAGAGCCCTACCAAGCTTCCACGGCACCAATGTTGCTCCGTCTGGGCGCTTCCCATCGTCTCTGATCATACCTGCTGGTTCTAAAACAGCAGGTAGAGAGGCGGTGGCAAGCGAACGACGGATCAAATCATTTATGGCGCCGTGGCGGAACATGCGGCCGGCACTCCTTGAACAAGAAAGACCATGTCTACCAAGCTCATCCACCTCCTTGCCGCAGTTGCAAGAATGAGGCACACAGATCTTGGCTCCAAGCCGCAGGCAGATTGATATTCGCAAGCAGCTTGAGTCCAGGACTGTACCTATATTGCGAGAGGGAGGGGCTTGGAGCCAATGGCCCGACTCATTAGCTGTGACAGCAAGAAGACGGGCGCGATCTGAATCGTCCGGACTATTGTCTAAAAGGGCTGCATGAATTGCCATAAGACGAGGGGTATCCCAAGCTCTTTGAATGTGTTTATGCGTTGGCATATCCACTCCAGGGCATGACTCACACCAGGCATCCCTGGCCTCCACCAGGTTCGCTATCTCAACGTCAAGTATCTGTGGGAGATTTAATATAATACTGACGAGAGACATCGAACCATAAGCAGAGGACAGGAACGCCGGTAGAGCTACACTTGATGAGCAACGAATACCCAGTCCACCAAAACGTACTGGGAGAACCGCTTGAGTCCAAGAACTTTTTGTCAAAATTGATATTTAACAATTTAGATAGAGTTTCCTGAAGGGAATTATCGATAGCAGCCATGATAGAGGGAAATTTCCAAATTGGGCAACTGCGTAGCAAATACATAAATTTTGGAGTAAAAAGACAAAACCGAATGATGAACAAAGCCATGTGGGGGTTCATTTCAAACAAAAGACCTGAAGTATTTTTAAAATGATTTAGTTTACAATTTATTACAGGATTAATGGCTTCGTCGAAAATTGGAGAACCTAAAAGAGTCAGAGAGGTATTAGAGTGGACCGAAATGTTGGGCATGACTGCGTTAAATTTTGTGATGATTTCAATTTTTTTTTCTGAAGAAAGGTTATCTTGCAGATAAATTTCGCACTTAGTGAAATTTAATGAAAGACCAATATCTGAAAATTTGTTAATGATAATTTCTAGGTCTTGAAATACTGTTAAGGCATCTCCGCCAAGAGATCCGTCATCAAGGTACCAAAGGTTGAATTTTGAATTTAGATCTGAAATAATCGGATGAATAGCTAAACTGAATATGGCAGGACCAAGGGGGTCTCCCTGTTGGCAACCCATGCATGATGAAATAATTTTGTCCCCAAAAAGGAATTTTGACGGTGCCCCATAACATTGCCACAAATAAGTGTATATTTCTGGAAGTTCCTTTTTAATAGCTGCTAGAAGGGCACCACGATTGACCGAATTAAAAGCATTTTTGACGTCGATTTTAAGAAAAACCTCATAGTCCGGACTATTAAAAAAAGAACGCGCTGCGTGAACAGCTGCCTCACATCCTCCCTTGACACCGAAACCTAGCTGTCGAGGCTTAAAAGTGTCTGACAGCCTCTTGTGAAATTTGCGACAGCAAAGCTTCGATGCCAAGCGCCTAAGCGTGCAGCCAACGGCTATCGGACGGATACCACCGTCTTTTTTTGCTAAAGCTACGAGATTAGCGCCATAGAGGAGTGGGACAATTTCGACGTGTACACGACCTGATAGCATTAGATTAACTAGAGCAGTGAGGTTATTAATCAAACTTTGTCCCGCCTCCCCTAAAGACGGGGTCGTCAGGTCTTTAAGATGCTGAGGTGATGGTTAAACCGTCCAACCCTCCAGCGGAACCATTAGGGAACGACACGATTGCCTGCCGTACGGCATCTTCACGAACGGTTACGTATCAGAACGCCTAAAATTAATATGCCTAATTTCAAAATACCTAAGGTCGAAATACCTAATTTTTAAAATACCTAACATGGTTTCGCCTAAAGATTGAAAGACCTAAGTTTACAATACCTAAATTTAAATCCCCTAACAGACTAAATACCTAATGGATGAAATACCTAATGCATGAAGTACCTAATGAACGATACACCTAAAGTCAATATTCCTATGTACAGAATACCTATTCTTGAAATACCTAAAGTGCACTAAACTAGACTAAAAAAAAAAAGGCTGCGACCGCAAATTGAATTGAACGGCCAGCTAGTTAGGAACCTATAAAGTTCACGCGCTAAAATGTGTTTTATCCGACTGAATGCCGTTTTTGAGAGAACCACACCTCTGACCTTCTGCTAATGTTTGTGTATGTTTTTTTGTATACCTAATATGGAAAACTAGTTATATTTTCTGATTTAAATAATAAAAATTTAATTTGAATATTAGTTAGGTTAGGTTAGAGTTGCGTCAAGGCGCGAAGCGCCATAACTAGGCGGAATAGGAGCTCCGCGTAGCGGAGCTCCGTCGACTTGTTCGTATAATTCTTTAACTGACTTCAAACAAGGAGGAAATTCTATGTTATGTAAAGAAGTATACGAACAAGTCGACGGAGCTCCGCTATGCGGAGCTCCTATTCCGCGTAGCTATGGCGCTTCGCGCCTTGACGCAACTCTAACCTAACCTAACCTATAAATAAAGACGAAATTGACCTAATTTAGCAGATTAGTTTGCATGACCTTGATTTAAACTTATAATAATGTATAAATTACTTATACCTAGAGGCTTTAAGCATGGATTTGTATGTTGAACTTGGAAATGTCTACTTTTGGTACATCATCCATGAGGTATTTCATTCATTAGGTATTATACACTTAGGCGAAATTACCGTTAGGTATTTAAAAATTAGGTAATTCAACCTTAGGTATTTTGTCATTAGGGAAATCAATTTTAGGTAAATCATCCATTAGGTATTTCGTCCATTAAGTATTATTCACTTAGGCGAAATGACCGTTAGGTATTTTAAAAATTAGGTATTTTGACCTTAGGTATTTTGAAATTAGGCATATTAATTTTAGGCGTTCTGATACGTAACCTCACGAACTGATATAAAAGCTTTTAAACTAAAATGAGAATTTAAAATGATAAAAAAAATAAACAAAACTATTAGAAAAAAAGCCAAATTATTTTGAATAAAAGTTGACTTTAGTGTTAGGTAGTGGATTTGAACTTGCATTCACGTTGGATCAGTGAGTATCCTAAAAGTTATATTATAACGATGAAAGCGACGTTGCGTGCTCGGCTTGGGTCGGCCTGCGTATAACGGTCGGACGCGGCGTTGCCAGACCGTTGGGTTGATGTGGTTGACAGTTCGAATGTTTCGAATTTTGTTGACTCCCAATACTTAGTACTTCCATCCCATATCAGTCAGTTGCGTTCTACTATTCCGTGCGAACAAGTAGCTACTGCAGTTGTTTTGTATTTTGGTCTTGGCGTTGTTTTGTTTTCTGTTGTGTTAAATATTTGTTTTGTTATTGTTATTATATCTGTTATTGTTTTTGACATTGAACTTTGTGTTTTATGCGGTGAGACCGTATCTCACGTGAGATACGGTAAAACAACACCCCAAAAATGGGGAACAAGCGGGGCAGAAAACCTTCTGCCTCAATCAAGTTGCTTCGGAAACGTCGCGGTCGTTGTAGGCAACAAGCTAAACAGCAGCGAGCTTCCACTGTACAGTAAGTACCAATGTGCCCATAATAATATGCATTTCAAAAGTAAAGTAAAGGCCTCTTTGTAGCGGGTTTAACATGACCAGGGGCCCGTTTATCAAACGCTTGTAACTTGTATTACGAACGGAAATCTCTTTCCAACATTATGTATTAAAAAAAGAGTTCCACTTATATTACAAGTTAGAAGCTTTTGATAAACAGGCCCCAGCAGTGTAACAAATGTAATGTAATTAATAGTGTAATTGATTTACCAACCATGAGAGGTTTTGGTTATTTTTGTCTATTAAACTTGAATTGGCAGTTGCTATACTTAAATATAAGTTTTATTTTTGTTTTAGGCCTTCTACCATTCATATTGAAAATGATAATCCAGTTCATACATACATCATCCATATCATACATCCATCCAATCAAGCAGCTAACATAACAGCATCAATTGAACCGGAACCGTAAGTAAACATTAAATAATAAAAGTAATTATGAGTGCACATAAACAAAACATTTTAATTTTGTATATTATTTTACCTGACATTTAAATACTTGAGACATAATTAAGTTTAATGTTTTTTCTCATTTATACTTATAAGTAGTTCTAACATAATAAAGAAAGTTTAGCGTGTGTGAATGGTTGTTACTCAGCGTTATTCAAAGCTAGATTTGTAAACTTGTACATGTTTTGTTTGATCTATGATCTATTACAAACTAGTTCTCTTTATTGTTGCAGGTCCACGTCTGGTCATCTTGATAATGATTTTGATGTAGTGTGTGATGATAATATGTCCACTGGTTCCGAACAGTAAGTAAAATATATACCTATTGTGAATATATTATATTGTCTGCCCTAAAATCTTTATCTCCAAATTAACATAATTCAATTTAATCTGCTCTTTAATTATAGGTATGCCAGAATAATTAATTTTGAATCAATTATGAACCTGGTTGTATACTTATGTTTTTTAATCTGCTATTTCAGTGACAAAAGCAATGAAACAAAGTATGGGAGAAGAATAGTAAATGTCTTGCAGTTTTTTACTCAGTTGCAAGAAATATCATCCCATGGCCCATTGAATTGCGGGTTACAAGCAGTTGAGATTATGTCAGAAACTCGGAGTGGCCTCATCTCACTATATGCACTTAAGTGCAAAATGTGCAATATGACATTTCAAGTGCACAATGATAACCCCACTGATGTAATGGATCTCAATACTAGTGCAGTAGCAGGCACAGTGGCTATTGGATGTGGATTCACTCAGCTTACTGATTTATCAGCTGCTGTTGGCCTAGTTCCCATGTCCAAAACTATGTTTACCTCAAAATTGGCACTTGTACATAAAAAATGGGAGGAAGAGCTGCTAAAATCGATGAGTGAGGCTGCTGATGAAGAGCGTACTCTAGCTATTGATGAGGGCAGAATTAGCCCAGAAGGCATTGCTATTATAGATGTTATAGCTGATGGATGCTACTCAAAACGGTCATACAAAAAAAACTATTCTGCACTATCAGGTGCAGCGGCTATAATTGGCAAAAGGACCAATAAAATACTGTACCTAGCCATCAAGAACAAATATTGCTCCATTTGCTCTGTTGCACAGAGTAAGAGTTTGGACGCAAAAGATCATACTTGTTATGTTACAAGAATTATGCAGGTAAGGTGATGGAACCAGTAATGGACAAGGCACCAATAATGGACACTGATTCTTATTTTACAGAAGATAAGGATTATTCATTTGTTTTGCAACAATCAATTTAGGACCGTATGACATTTGAATTAAGAGTGAAGTGTCCATTACTGGTGCCTGTCAGCTAAAAGTGTCCATCATTGGTGCCGTCACCCTATATACTTTTTTTACTTAAAACAATATTTGTTATGTATGTTTATTTTTATGTTTCACAAATATCACTTAACTTATTTTACTTTTCAGGGTCATCTACTGGCATGGAGTCAGATATTTTGGTAGAAGGTTTTAAAAGGAGCATAGACATGCACAATCTTATATACGGTAGATTGATATCAGACGGGGATGCTAACACGTACTCCAAAATTCTGCAAACCAGACCGTATGAAAGTTACACGGTGGAAAAGGTGGAGTGCCGCAACCATTTACTCCGAAACATGTGCAATAAGTTAACGGCTATATCCACAGACACAAAGTACACTTTAAAGTACAGGAAATATGTGACAAAGAAGAGAATATTGTCCATCAGAAAAGTTATTGTGGAAGCAATTAAACAATATAAAGCAAGTAACAATGTTACGGCCCTTTATCAGGATATTCTGATTGCACCTGAGTATGCCATCGGTCAACACAATAACTGCAAGGAGTATTTTTGCACCAAGAGAGAAGAAGATAATGACCTTGAAAAGGAAATGTTTTCTAACAGCATATGGCAGAGAATAAAATTAATAACTACCCAAATCGCTGCACATTCGAGAAGTCTGATTGTAGATGTTGACAGTAATTCTGTAGAAAGGTATCACAGCATAGTGGCTAAATTTGTTGGTGGGAAAAGGATTAATTTTAGCCAAAGATACCAATACTCGATGAGGTGCAATGTTGCGGCATTATCTTTTAATACGCATAAACCATTGTCGGCACTACATAAATCAATTGTAGGAAAAAGTCCACGGAACCAAATAGCGGAAAATGAAAAAAAAAAACAAAAAAGTCGTTTACTAACGCAAAAATACCTTCGAAAGAAGAAAAGGTTATTTAACTCGCAAGACTCCAGAAATTACGGAGAAGATTGTTCGAGGCCCGATATAGATGAAGAGATGATGATGAAGTCCAAACAGGAGTTTGTTCAGAATTTGAATAAAACAAGCCAGGAAAGAGAAAGAATTAGTCGGGAAACGGTTTTACAGAGCGGTAGTAGCGAGTGGATGGAATTGCGTCGTAACCTACTAACAGCTTCAACATTTGGAAAAGTTGTGAAGCGGCGCAGAAATACAAGTTGTCACAACTTGGTCAAAGACATACTGTATAAAAAATCGATTGACCATGTTTTTTCAATAAAACATGGCAAAGACTCTGAAAAAGGTGCACTAGAGCAATTATCCGAACAGGAAAATATAAAAATAGACCGCTGTGGGTTATTTATTGACCCAGATGTGCCATATCTTGCTGCAACACCTGATGGTTTGGTCGAGGATGAAAATATGATAGGGGTCGTTCTCAAAAAAGTGGCACCGCCACCTGTCAATAGGTGTCTCTTAGAACTTTTTTTTCATAAAGCGTCATCCATATAATTTAGTTATCAATTCATATTAAAAGACATTTTTTGAATAGAGGCCAAATGGTTTGATATAAATTCTAATTATATTAATAACCATAAAATCAATTTATAACTACGTTTTGTCGCTCACCTGTAGTGTCCCAACGCGAAGCACTCATGTTTCGAGTTGATTAAAACGTAAAAATCACAAACGTAACTTAGTGCGAATACTATTTTTGACTTACACATATACTCAAGATTTAAAACTGTAGTGTCGAATAAGAATACTATACTCATATTTCGAATTATTTGAAATTTATTCTTATCCACGACAGTTTTGGTCGTTCACCTGTCATGAGATAAACGCTACCTCTGTGGTTAAACTATCTCGTCTAACCTGCCTAACCCCGCCTAATTCGAGACCTACAGTCCCCAGCTACCGCTGTTAGAAGTAACACGTCGTCAGTGTGAAGTTCTCAAAAATAATAAACAAAAAACTTACGCGAGCGGGAGTTTGTAATGGGTACGTAGTCGCTATTCTGTCTTCCATATTTTGATAATTGTGTGACTTATTGTATTGATATTAATTTATAGCACGTAAAACATGGTTTATTTTTATGTCAATAAATATGCAGTTCATTAACCAAGGTGCTTAACTTGTATTGATGATATAACTGTCATTTTGTCCATGACCTGTATGTCGTTCACCTGTCTAAAAAAAACAGGTGAACGACGTTTACGGCAGGCGAACGACAATTATTTAATAACTTATACTGTACACCAAAAATGCTTGTGGCATAAATATTTTATACCCGAGTACACGAAGCAGGGTTGTATACCGAGCGTATGTATGTAGGTAAATATGTACGAGGGCTGCCTTTTAAGTTCTGTCGTTTGCAAGCCTTCCGTGATTGCATAAAAAAGAACTAGTGTCATCTTAAAATATTTGAAATTAGAATTCGAAAACAAAAGAATGACTCGAAATCGGCCCAACCGTTTTAGTACAGCGCTCGTTCAAAGTTGACAAGTCAGTTGTGAAAATGGAAATTTCGAAGGAAAATTTACGTGCGATATTTTTTTACAACTTCAAAAGGGGCTTAACGCGACTTCAGTGCTTCGAAGAGTTGACTACGGTTTTCAATGATAAAGCACCATGCCTCCGGACTGTGGAACGCTGGTATTTAGAATTTCAACGTTGTTGCTCTAGTCTTGGTGATAGACATCGTGAAGGTCGACCAAAAACAGCCGTAACCCAGGAGAACATTGATGCTGTACGGCAACTGATCGTCGAAGATCGCCATGCGACATACCGTGAGATAGAAGCTTCCTTAAGTATTTCAGGGACCAGTGTTCACAGTATTTTGCATGATCACTTAGGCGTAAAAAAGTTGATCTCACGCTGGATACCACATTTACTCAGTGAAGACCAAAAAACGGCTCGCGTTCGATGGTGTCGCAAAACTCTGCGGCAATTCAACCGAGGAAACTCGAAACATGTTTACGACATTATCAGTGGTGACGAATCTTGGATATATGCCTACGAACCCGATTCTAAACAGCAGTCGACTGTTTGGGTGTTCCAAGATGAGCCAAAACCGACCAAAGTAATACGCTCACGGAGCACTTCGAAAAAAATAGTTGCCACGTTTGTGGCGAAAAGTGGCCACGTGGCCAACATCGTGCTCGAGGATCGTAAAACGGTTAATGCTGACTGGTATACCACTGTCTGTTTACCAGAAGTCATCGGCGAGTTTCGAAAAAATAACCCAAGACGTCGTATAAGACTGCACCACGATAATGCGAGCTCGCACACCGCCCGGCAAACAATTGCGTTTTTAAAAGAGCAAAACGTCGAAATTCTGGAACACCCGCCGCACAGTCCAGACTTAAGCCCTAACGATTTTTTTACTTTTCCAAAAATCAAGCAACGACTTCGTGGTCAACGGTACCAGACGCCTGAAGAAGCCGTTGAGGCATACAAAACGGCCATTTTGGAGACCCCGACTTCGGACTGGAATAAGTGTTTTGAAAACTGGTTCGATCGAATGAAAAAGTGTATTACATATCACGGTGATTACTTTGAAAAACAATAAATACCATTTAACACTTAAATTGTCTTTAGTTTTTCCAAACGACACAACTTAAAAGGCAGCCCTCGTATGTAACACCCTGTAGCCTATACGGTTCACCGGGTTTCAACATATGAGATGCCGTTACGGTTGAAAGGTAAATAAGGTGTGTTATTTTATATAAATCATTTAGATAAGGAAAAAAACGAATTAAACATATTCAAATTAAGCACTTGTTGTCAGTTTAATGTCGTTTTTATTTAACAATTTACTTAACTGCACCCATTGTCGTTAACCTGCTAACAGTTTTACTTTATTTATACGTATTTGTCGCCAACCTGCCCCTACTGTCGATAACCTGGTTACAAATCTTCTAAAAAAATGAAATAAATCACTTCCCTCCACGTGATATCGATTACTCGATTTTATTTCTACCGATCTTAATTAAAAAAAACCGCAAAATCGGAAACTTTCTAAAAAATGCAAAATTAATTCAGCGGTGCCACTTTTTTGAGAACGACCCATAGTACCTTCAAGTGCAAGGCCAGCTCCACGTCACAAGAAAAGAACGTTGTCTTTTTGGGATTTGGTCAGGAAAAGAGTTTCCTGTTAAAACATTTATAATCGAGAGAGACGATGGATTATGGAAGGAGAAAATGGAGAGTAAATTACACAAATTTTATTTAGATTATTTACTGCCGGAAATCATCGACCCAAGGTTTACCCGAAAAATGGCAATAAGGGATCCAGACTATATAATAGAGGCCATGAAGGAACAAAAAAACAAAGAAAAAGCCATGGCAGAAAAAAAAAAGAAAAAGAAAGCCATGAAGCCAAAAGAAAAGAAAAAAGAAGCTCCGAAAAAACGAAAACCGGACCAGGAAATTCTCGACGAATCGCCGCCTTGCCGTAGACCACGTCGAAAATAAAATATTTTGGAAATATACATTTAAACCAGTTTTATTGAAACAATTTATTCCCTATACCACTACCCATGCCTATCGGGTACGGCTAGCACATCTTGTATGATCTTGTTTTTACTCGCTCACTCAGTGCGTCTGTATCGTAATAGACTGGTTAAAAACATGACGCGCGCAAGTTGTGCTAGCCGTCGATGATAGTAATCAAATCACGTAGGGGTCAAATCAAATAAACTGTCTAAAAGATCTATATCACTCGTATAATCCTAGTAGACCAAATTTCTTATTGATATATTTGTGCCAGCTATTCATGAAATAATCTATACGTGTTAAATAATTAACTATTTATGTATTTACTTATTTGTTGTTGAGATAGTATTTAGGAAAAACAAAAGTGTATCATCATATTGGTCGACCTAATCAAGCGCCATCTTACAGTAAATGCGTGCCTGACTGTTTGACAAATAGTTATACGGTAGATCGCAGAGCTTACTCGTTAGATGGCGCGCGAATTAAAACTTTACTCGTCTGGCCGAATGAGCAAGGTCAAATGCCCGCCCCGTCGCCTTAACATAAACACATAAACTAACAACTTGACACTGACAGTGACAGTTCACGTCCAGAAACATGCTACGCTATGCAACTGTCGCAAGATGTGTGTGACCGTGTTATTGATTATTGACAATAATGACAATATTAGTGGACGAGAAATATTGCTATTTAATAAAATTCACTTGGAACGTGTGTTACGTCAGTTATGTGTGTAAATTGAAGTATTTACTTTGTAAAATCCCCCAAAATATAGTATTTTTGCGTACGATATATTTCTTCAACAGTATATAGTACAGAGAGTCAAAATATACTACAATACTATATATAATATAGTACGGTTGGCAACCCTAGTGGGAGCAGTAGGAGCGAAGGAACGACCTATGTGATTTTGTAACGTCGATCGCTCGTGACAAGTCACAGTGATACTTTTACACGCCCGATCGCTGTGACTTTTTCATCGTGACGTTATTTATCTTATCACCCATCTCTACTGCGTATTGCCTCTGGTGGTATTTGATGATGAGTGATGAAACGACTGCTCCCCGGAATCTGGCGCGGGTTCGAATCGGACAGACTCCCAGGGTGGTTGATGATGATTATGTTGATTGAAACACGGGGTTTATATTATTACGTTTAATGGCAAACTTAGCTTCTACAATATGGACAGTATTAAAAAATGTAAAGCGTCCACACGTTTGTCCGTTGACTGGACCACAGATTATAGGATATGGACAGGACGTCCCAATTGACCAAGAGGAAGTGAACTCAACGGTTTAACCTAAAACAAATGACAGTTTTGTCTATGCCTAATTATATTCCTAATCTATGAATGTAAAGGCGGCACCACACATTATCGATTACAAACACATAAAAACATAGTAATTTCCGTGAACAGGCATTAATAAAAAAATAATCTTGTAGCCAAAAAGAACCCCTTTTGCCCTTACCCACTTACATTTGGTATCAAGATTTGTATAAAAGTAGCAAGCTCTTTAATTATAAGCCATTGTTATGAACATGTAGGTAATAAGCTGTTTATTTTTCAGATGCAAAAACTACTTACAACAACCAAAAATATTTGTTTATAGCTACAGTTTAGCAAGATATTGAAAATTTTATGTTTGAACATTATTTTATTTAACCTTTGTTTGTATTTATTTGTTTATTCATTTGAATTTTAAAATTCCTGTAAAATGTGGAACACATGCCATCAGTCATCACATAAGTAATGCAGTTATGCTATGAATATGTTGATAATGAAAATGAAGTGGCAACATGACCACCATTATGCTAAATGGAGTTTAGTGTGTGTAGGTAAGTATGTTTGATATTTTCTATGTATTTTAGTATGTTTTTCTCTTTACAAGTTTGTTTATAATTGTCTAGTACCCATAGTTCAAGCCTGGGATTGCAGTCTTGAAGTCATAGTCTTGAGAATTCAAATGTTTATGGGTCTCAGATCATAAGGTGGCCTGTGAGATAGTCTATTTCTCCCTGATATAAAAAAGGACAAAAGGAAAATTTGTGTGAGATTATCCCTTAATATTTATTAAAAAATATTTTGTGTATGAAACTTACAATTTCAGGACTTAAGTTTTTATTCATTCTAGTATTAATGTATTTATTATTACATACATACATACATAAACTCACGCCTTTATTCCCAGAGTGGGGCAGGCAGAGCTACAGAATTTCCAACAACTATAAAAACTTTTTGATAATTCTGTAACCACATTTTGCACACTTAGGCGAAGATGTTTACCATTGTATTAGTGACAGGTTGCAAGTCCATCGCCTAACAGATCTTATACCCCTCAAATATAAAACTTGTCATGGGCTCATAACGTTATTATTTATTATTATACTTTTAAAAATAGATACAGTGCTATAGCACATACTTGGTATTGAAAATATGTTTTTGTTATCAACTCAGGGCCACCCGGTATATAAATAACATATCATTAGGTACTTATCCTATGAATATTATGAATACGAAAGGTGTGTGTTTGTTACTCCTTCACGCTGCAATGGCTGGATGGATTTGGATTAAATTAGGAATGGAAATAACTTATACCCTGGATTTCCCAGTTGTCCAAACCCCTTTGTCCACACTGTAGACAAGTTTTTAGTTAGTTTTTATTTATATACTTTAGTAGATATTAAACTAACACAGTTCAGTAAAATTAACGATTGTGAAATGTCCACATAATTTCGAGGGTGTGAAGACCTGGGATTTTTTTTCCCAGTTGTCCACAGAGTGGACAATAGGGTTGTGGACAACTGGGAATAGCCCTTAACACATAGGCTACATTTCATCCCGGAAAATTTAAAAGTTCCCGAGGGAATGACGTAAATTGAAATCTACGCGGACGAAGTCGCGGGCAGAAGCTAGTATCGACATAATCATAGCATGAAAGTTGAAGAATACAAATTTTGTAACAAAAGTTGATCTTTAGGAAATTTGTATAATTCAACTTACATTTGACTTTTTACAGAGCTCATATCTAGATATCAAAGCTTCCGCTAGTGCAGGTAGCGGCGCACCCTTGATGGACTCACCTTAAGTTGGACTCCAAGCCTGAGCAAGTCTGCGTGTCAGCACGCGTAAAGAGCTACATCCTGGCCAAATTTCTCTGAACCAAAATCTGACGCATCCAACATGCGTATTTTGAGCACCGGTGATCATAGTATAGTATAGTTAAAAACGTGACGCATAAGATACGTCGCTAAATTTACGGTGCGTCAGCATATTTTGAGCACCGGTTCGGTCCGTTATGTGATATAAGTAGATACAACAATGAAATCACCAGAAAGCGACGCTGATGACACGGTTAGCCTAGTTGGTCCTCTGCCTACAAAGCTAGCAGCCCCGGATTCGATCCTCGTTAAGGGCAAATATTTGTAATTAATTGATTTTCAAGTTAGGTAATCTGGAAACAAGGACAGTTATATGTAGGCACAACTATTAACATCCTTGTTTGGAATTTTAGATGGCCTATAGTTATGTATAAGTCGTTGTAATAGTTTGGTAACAAAATCACTGCCAAATTGAATACAAAAACAAATCATGGAACTATTTAATGTATTGACTCCATTTGTTCATTTGGTCGATTCTCTAAAGCTGCCACAAATGGATTAAATGGGTGAAATAAACCTAGGTTCATGTGTGTTTAGTTAGTATGAGAGTAATATAGTGACCAGCCTTTGTCATCGTTATATTATATTTCGATGGTCTTTGTGCAATACGAGGGGTGATCCAAAAGTTTTGATAATTGGTATAAAAATCTTCTGCACTTGTTAACAGATCCTTTACATATGATTAATCATATGAAAGCCAATCATGCTTGATTACTTTTGTTGTCTCGTAACTGGGATCAGCCGCACAAAATAATGCCTTACTTTTTCCTGTAGCGTGCATTTGTAATTGTACTTGAGCTTTAAATTTTGGTTGTATTGTGTTATCTTTGATATAATTTTTAAGTGTTTTCTTACTTATTGGACACTTCACTTCTACACAGAATCAGTACAAACACCATCTGGTGTGGCTCCAATAAAAGGCGATATTAGTTTAAAACCACACTCTTATTTTTACTTTTAGATTGTCTCCCATTTTTTCATCACATGTTTTTCTAAGCGTTTCCCTCTTGTATGGCTTTAGTATTTGGTACTTTATAGCCTCCAAGTATTGTTTGGACTAAGACACCATCAACAGAACACCTCGTAGCTTCGTAAATTCTCTAGGCAAGTTATTCTTCCCTGCCGAAGGGTATGCCACAATACACAGTTAACTTGCTGTCTGGGTTCTGATTCAATGGCACTCTTGATATGATCTGATAATAAGCTATTGGCAAAACAATTAAAATTGTCCCAATCAACATCATTGGTGCAGTTGTTTGATTTGTATTTTAGTAAAATATCAAATATACTATATTGGTCCAGTGTTTGTTTTGGCTGATTATAATTTAAAAGTAATTAATTACTGACGCTGGAGCTGGTGCTGGCCGGCGGGGTGGCAGCTGCGGTCTCCTGAACCCACTTCGCGCTGTCCCCCGTGATGGTGTTGGGTAACGTTGTTGGTACTGATGTTGATACTGATGTGGGTACCGAGGTGGGTTGCTGTAGTTTCCCTGGTTTTTGCTGGATGAAGGGTATTTATGAGGGGCACTCTTTGTGTGCTCCATTTTTTTTTATAGACAGACTGGATCTTTCTATAGATTTAAGTGTTTTGATTTTATAAATCAAATTTTTTCCATACAAGTATTCATCATGATCTACATCTTTAACCACATCTAGGAAGTTCTTATCAAGTATAGGTGTTATTAGTTGTTTGCGGCCACGGGTCTCATTAAAATGTAGGTCCGCAAGGATCTTCCCTGCATCATTCATGTTATACTATTTGAATTTTTTCGCCTTGATAGTCTGAATGCTAGTGACATAGCCCTGCCCAAGGCTGTCAATTCTATGCCTAGCTGTTGTTGGCCTTGTTCCAGTTTTTTGTCTCTATTTTTGGCCGCATCTGATATGGCGGAGCCTATCTCCGGGTTGAGAGCTGGGCTTTGTAGCAATTATTTTTTTATGACATTTTCTTTAACTTCTTTGCTCAACCCTTTTATGAGGATTGGTGTCCAACGCGAAGCTAGATTCTCACTTATATTGGGACAAAACTTTTTGTTTTCTAGAGCAGGGTCTCCCAATATTAGTAACAGTTCTGGGTCAATGACCTCAGTGTTTTCCGGAGTTTCACTTATTGTCGGTGGCTCCGACGACGCCTCAATGCCCGCCGACGCCTCAATGCCCGCCGCCGACGTTCCTGGGATGGGTTCTGGTTCGGGAGCGAAATCTTGCTGCTCATACTCTGGCATCTCAGCATCAACCACTGGGTTTAATACTGCGCCCCCCCTTTCTTCATAGTAGTCTCCGTCTGAAATATGCGGATTATTTTGCGCATCACGTGCATAACAGCGTTGCAAGACCTTCGTGTGGCCTCACGGACAACCCCCAGGCAAATAAGTTCTCGTGTGTGCATCTCGTACACACCCCAAGTAGCAGCCCCGACCATTTTTATACCAAAATTGTTTTTTTTTTTAACTCACCTTGGGTTTTTCCTTGGCTTTCGTTACCTTCCATGTTGCTTGCGGTACTTAAGTGGTCGAGTACCCCTTTATTTTTCGTTCCAACCGTTTCAATTTCTTGTACCACCTTTTCAGTTCTTCTTCTTTATCTCTTTTAGGTTTAGGTATTTTTTAAACGAATATTTACTATAGATTTCACTTTCTTGCTGTGCTTATTGGCGCGCGAAAAAAAGAATGACTTCGACAGATAAGTTACAGGAATGGCGGTTCAGGGCGGTTTTAGCAATCTTTTTACGCTCTGAACAAACGCGTGCTACCTGGCGGTCAAACTAAGGATACTACATGGTAAATTATATATCGAGAACAAAACACAGAAATATAAAATAAACATGTATCTCAATTCGACCGAGGTAATGGGAGCCGGTGGAGCGTCAATCGCGGGTAGACGTGAGATTTGTTGTAAAAAATATTATTTAGTTAAAATTCCAGATCTGAGTTATTTTGTGTTGTGGTGGTGGTTTTTGGGTTTCTTGATAAGTAGTAACTAGTTTGTGGCTGTCGTTTTTGTTTGTATGTAAAAGTTAGCACTCGTACCATTCGTTATGGAAGATGAAACCCCCGGGGACCCAGGGGGCTTGACCTACTCGAGCCTCTTGGTTCCCCGTTCACCGGGTGCGTACTGTTATAATGGGATTACTGCTGACAGGGTTGCTTGGTCAGCTAGAAGGCATACAGGGAGGAGGTTATAACATCTCCCCGGGGTTAAGAATGAACTTTCTCTTAATGAGTGAAGTTTATGTAAGTCTGAGTCGAGGACTTGGAGCTGGAGCTGGAATCTCTTCAGATTCAGAGGTTCGGTAGATATTGTCAATGTTTTAGGAGGGTAAGGAGGGAAATTTAACTTCTTATTACAATTGAACCTTTTCCAAATCTTAAGCCTGCTACACACGACAACGATTTGTCGTAGCGATGTGACTGCGCAGTCCGTTTGTGCAGTTTTATCGATCGTGTGTATGACAAATCGTTGCAGATTATCGTTCATCGGTGGCAGTTGCAATTTTTATTAGATAAATCGGTGTCGATCGCGTTTGCGCAGTTTTTTCGTCGCGTGTGGATGGCGATCGGTGCGATCATTTCGGCAGTAAGTACTTCGCGTCGCTTGTGTGCGCACGTGCCGCACCGCTGTTTATCACGGAGCTCGCTGGTCGGCGAACTTGTTGCGCGTTGCAACATGTCGGAAGAAGAAAGAGGTCCCCGCGAACAACTGCAGGAGTTCATAGAGAGCTACAGAAGCGAAACTTGCCTTTGGATGACCAAATCTAAGGATTACCATGATCGCAACAAAAAAAATGCCGCCTACAACAGGCTAGTCGAAAAATACAAAGCCATCGATCCAAATGCCAACAGGGATATAGTGGTTAAGAAGATTAATAATCTTAGAACTACCTACAAAAAAGAGCTAAACAAAATAAAAAAATCGTGTAAATCCGGAGCAGGAACTGACGAGATTTACACTCCTCGCTTATGGTACTTCGAGTTGCTAAGTTTTTTATACGATCAAGAAGTACCGAGACCATCGAAATCGAATATAGATGAGGATGAGGACGAAAATGAGGTAAGCTTTTATTTTTCAGAAATTATTTATTGCTTTATTATACTTGACATTAATGAATAAAATTGTCTTGCCAAGGAACTTTTCCTTCACTTACAAAATACGTCATAAATTGACTTCTTATCTGATTAGCTGTTTGAGGTGCACGGCCTTGTATAGTTCTTTGTAATGGTTCAAGTGTTGACGCTCTTGTTGTGAGTCCTGACGTTATCGTACCTTCTTCAAAATTCTCAGTATCGAAACATTCTGAAGAAGCGTATGAATTAAGCGATGATGTCGTCAAAAAATTATGCACAGCACAGGTTGCTCTTACAACTGACCCAATAGTTTCAGGCGACAGGTTCATTTGTGTTCTGTAAATTCTGAACCTTGCCGCTAGTATGCCAAATGCGTTTTCGACAATGCGGCGTGCTCGTGATGTCCGATAATTATATATCTTCTTAATTGTACTGTCTAAGTCATTCTGGCGAAATGGTTTTATCATGTCCTTTCTTAGAGGAAACGCGTCATCAGCTACAAATACGTACGGCAGTATTCGTGGACTATTATGCAACCTTTCTGCTTTAGGAATATTTAACGTCTTTCTTTCAAGTTTTTCATAAAATTTCGTATTCAACAGTACTCCACCATCAGAAACCCTTCCATTTGTTCCAAAATCAACTAACAGGAATCTGTATTTTGCATCAACGATTGCCAGCAATACCATACTGTGTCTATGTTTATAGTTATAATAAAACGAGCCACTGTTGCTTGGAGGCACGATTTCAACGTGCTTACCATCAATGGCACCTAAACAGTGAGGGAAGTTCCACTTCTGCTCGAATTCTCTCGCTATTATTCTCCAATCTTGTTCTGTTTTTGGAAACTGTAACAAAATGAGTACATGATTAGTCATTATTTTAGTAATATAATATTTCTTCTATTCTACAGATACAGTCGACCGCCAGCATCGACTCAACGAGCAATGAACGAGTCACACCAACCCCGAACCATTCTGACAGCGATGGACCAACACTGAATAATTCGGACAGCGAACGAGACACATCGACCCCAAACTGTCCTGACAGCGAACGAGCTACACCAATCTCGAATCGCAGTCGGCCAAGACCAGGAAAAAATACATTAACCGAAGACGTACTTAAGTCCGTAAATGATCATTTTAAACGGCCTAAACTCCCCGACAATCGTTTTGAGGTTTTTGGAAAAAATGTTGGGATGAAACTACAAGAGTTACCAAAAGAACAGAGAATCATAGCAGAAAAAATAATTAACGAAACTCTGTTCTTGGCTGAAATGGGTAGCTTAACTATGTCACACACTGTAAGAAAAAATGATGACTTTCCCAACACTAGTTTTTTCACTCAACCACACACTCAAATCCTTTTCACTCAGCCACACACTCAAAACCTTTCCACTCGACCACACACTCAAAACCTTTACTCTCAGCCACCTACTCACAACCTTTTCACTCAACCACACACTGAAAGCCAATATCCCTTACAAGCTAACCAACACAGATTTCAAGAACGTGCTGTAGTCCACTATGAATCCTCAAGTGCATCAATGGAATCTACATCACCACTACAGCCTGATCATGATGCAAAATCTGATAACACAATTGCTTCCTATTTAAGTAATTTTAATGATGATTTGTAAAATATGATTCAATACGTCGTGTAAGTTTAATTAATAAATAATTTGATGATTACAGTATTCTTTATGTCTCATGCTTACCTTTAAGTACTCTTTCCGTAGAACCTCGTACAAAGCATCACAGGTTTCAGGAATTATTTGACTAAGAGCTTGCGGTGATATTATTGTAGAAAACTTCATACATTCGTAGGAACGTCCTGTAGCTAAAAAACGCAGTGTAGCAGATAATCTTTCATGAGGACTTATTGCTTCTCGCATTACAGTGTCCTGTTTCTTTATTAGTGGAGTAACTAAATCCAGCAGATTTAAGTATGCTTCTTCATTCATCCTCAAATAATTATGCCAATCTTTCGGAGCAAATTTCAACTCATTTAATAAGTTGGTATGAGAAAATCGTTTCCTTTTCATGAGCCAGGCTTTGCACCACACACTCCGTGCCTTTTTTTTTCTTTAAGCACATAACCAGGCCTAATATCGCAAGCGCGTCATCATCTTCCATCGTAACGTGTTTCTTGCGTGAGGGTCTGCGGAGAACTGACGATCGACGTCGATATCGGAGGCGTGTGGAGACACTAGGAACGTTCGATTTATCTGCACAGTCTGAAATCGCTACGATTATCGTTAACGTGTGTAGCAGGCATTATAAACAACAAAGGACACTAATACAATAATAATTCCGATGGTACGATAAGAGTAATAATTACCATACAATGTAATATGGGGTTTGTTAATTATCTTATCAAATTGTTTAGATGGTAATGTGACTTTGGTAATGTGACCAGCGGTTATCGTCCCTTAAGGGTTCCAGATTCAATTTCTTTACAGGTAAGCTGGGATCACTCAAATGAAATTTCCTTAACTGAAAGTAATTACAACAAGTATCGTTAATTAGATTAAAGGTTGAATGGATAGGCTTGATGTCTAATGTTACAGTATTTTTAGCAATAATCTGCATATCCTTGAAATAGGCTGTACATTTATTGGGTAAGGTCAAGATGCCTGTTCCTACTATGCTAGTTTCGAACACATTTGAGTTGTTATAGCATTCAATAGATAATTTAGATTTTTGCGAAATTACATATATCCATCTATTGTTATTTAATTTATGCCAAATTTCCATATTTCCGGATATTAGTTTAGATTCACATTGAATCGGTTTAGATAATAACAATTTAGTTGCTATTTCAGTTTCGCATATAGGTTGTGACGTAGTGGAAAAGGTCTGATAAACATTACAGACATATAAACCATTAACTAGAATCTTACAGCTACTTAAGTCAGCTAATTTACAGTAACGTGACTTATCTCTACTTAATGCTACATACTTCGTGGTGGGCAAGACCATCGCGTAGGCAGTCGGTATAACATTACCATGATAAGCTACCGGGAATGATACGCTGTGATACATATTATATTCCTGAGAATTAACTAAGGGTATTCTCATTACAAAAACAATTTTGTTATTGATATAAAAGCTCGATATATCTGAAATATTTAATAAAATTGTTATATGGTCCAATTATCGCTCTCTCGGCACAGAAATTTTTAAGTTCCTATCACACCGTTCAAATTATCAATATGAGGTTTATTAAAAGATATATCTATAGGTATAACTACATCTAGAAATCCGTTAGTCACTTTTAACTCTCCGATGGGGTCGAAATAAAGGCCTGGGCTTTTCTGCACAGGTTCGGTGAAATTAGCTTGTATTAAAAGAGGGATGCTGAAAGGGAGAAATGAAATATAATGAATAAATGTTTATGTGTAAGAAAACCCTACAATGGTTAGTTCTAAAACTATAAAACACAGATAAATGACTTAACTACTATTTCTATGAGCTAATTTAATCTGATCGTAGTGGTGAACTACGAGTACGTATTTACGATTGATTAATAAGGTCAATGTATTTCGACCATTGATCTTCATGACCTTGTAAGGTTCTTTCCATACAGGTGATAGAGCTTTACGAAGTCGCAAATGATTTTTTAGGTAAACATAGTCTCCGACATGATAAGTTACCGGTTTGGTACGGGAATCGTAGTTGTGTTGTCAAGGGCTTTACTACGGGAGTATTGAAGACGGTGCTGAAGCATTTTCACGTAATCGCAATAGAGTTGTAAGAATTCTTCTTGATCAGGTAGGTTGCTTAAGAAATCTTGGACATAAGGCACATTTTCGTCAAGGTCCAACGAGGTAGGAATAATAATTGTTTTATGTGGACTTTTCAGAACTATTCAGAAGGTTGTCATTATGTTCAACTATCGCAGTGTCGAAATTACCGTTTGGAAAGGATTTTAAGAATTTCGAGTAAGTGTCTTCAATAACAGGGGGAAAGGTTTCAAATAAGTCTTGAATCAAGTCCGATTCAGAGGGTTGCGCTTCCATGGATTGAGTATTTTGTGGATTTGGTATAATATCATCAATTATAGAGTCTAAATCAATAGGCGAAAATTGTGGATCAGGTGTCAGAGATGGTAAGTCTCCGATATCAAATGGGTCGATGACTTCGGGTTGGTCATAGGAAGTCCCAGGTTGTGGATTTTCGTCTACTTCCTCATTTACAGCATTGATGGGAAGGTTGTTATCTTTGGGTATAGGATAACGAGATAATGCGTCGGCTGCGCAATTTAATTTCCCTTTGCGATATATGATTTCGTAATCAACGAACTCTTCTAATTTTAGGCGCCAGCGTTGTAATCTGCTGCTAGGGTCTGTGTGGTTGAATAACCACTTTAAAGGGCGGTGATCTGTATATAAAGGGTGAGTACTATTAAATTGTCGCCATTTGAATTAAGTTTTACAAAATGAAATAATGTTCTAGTAACTCATTTTTTTTTATTATAAGAAAGTTAGACATAAAATGGATCAGCTAACACAATTAAGGTTTCTCCAGAGCACGACGAAAGAATTCTCGGACTTTACTCTTGACGCTACTCATAGAATTTTGCACTGATTCACTTGTGATCAGTTTTGTACATTTCATCCACTTTCTTTTGAAATCGGGCAATGATGTGGCCGGTTGGCATGTTTTTCGCAACTTTGTTTTAATATTAGCCCAGTATTTTTCTATCGGCCGTAGTTCTGGGCAATTTGGCGGATTCATATTCTTCGATACTACATCGACAGAATTCTGATTATACCACTCCAAAGCTCGCGACGAATAGTGACAACTTGCCAAATCTGGCCAAAACAATGTCGAAAAAGTATGTTTTTTTACAAGTGGTAATAACCGTTTTTTTAAGCATTCGGATATATAAATATCTGTGTTTATTGTGCCAGTGGTTACAAAAGGCGAACTTCTCATGCCGCACTGGCATATCGCTTGCCACACGAGGAACTTCTTAGCGAATTTCTCCACTGGAATCACTTTTTCTGATTCATGTAGACCCGAGACGTTGCGAGAAGAAAAGTACTGGTTTCCAGGAATTGATTTGAAATCAGCTTTTACGTACGTTTCGTCATCAATAATTAAGCAACCTGTTTTTTGAACTAACAAGGTGTACAGAAATCTAGACCGTCTAATTGCTCGATTATACTGTTCTACAGTTCTTTTGGGGGCTTTTTGCTTCTTGTAAGTAGAAATACCATACTTTATTTTTATTTTTTGTACATTTTTTTGACATGTACCAACTTTTTTGGACACATCTCGAGAAGAGATTGCCGGATTCTGATCAAACAGCTTACACACCTTTAAATCCAATTTTTTGTTCCGTTTCCTTGTAGGGTGGGCCTCTCGCTGCTTTCTTTCAATAGTTCCACCTTGTTTTAGTTTTTTTAGGGTCCTTTGCACTGTTCTCCAACTTGTATTACACGATTTCGCAAGATCCAAAGTAGACACATTGGGATTTATTGAAAATTCTCGCAAAATTAATTCACGAACGCTTTTTTCTTTTGACGACATCTTGACTGATAACCACAAATATTACATTATAACAACAAATATTATTGAATGAATTAAGTTGGTTGTTGTAGTTGGACGTACCAGGTCTTGGATTGCCTGGAAAATAGGGCTTTTTCGGGAAACCTTGTTTAAAGGGTTCCACCGGTTTTTTATTTGAGAATTGTTGTAATTTGTCCTCGGATATAGCTATGTTAATTGCTTCATTTAAGGTTTTGGGGGATTTGCAACGTAGGATCACGGATATTTTGGGGTTAACACCCATAATTAATGAGTTTAGTGCCAAGTCTTGCATGGCTGCAAGCCGGCCTGGAAGTTCCATCTTTCTGGAACACGACATTGTTACCTCTGTTAATAATTGTGAAAGGCATGACTCTATACGGAGTGAAAATTGACTGACGGATTCAGTGGCTGTCTGTCTGCAATCTTGCAGCTCGGACAGCAGGTGGGCATGATGTTTACGCTCACCAAACTGGGCTTTTAAAAAGTTCTGTAACGACGACCAATTGCTGAATTATTTAATGGAACACGCTAATTCAGCTTTTCACTCTAGCTGGCTGATGATATATTTAAGCACAATCGGTTCTTGGCTCGCTGAAGTAAGAGTTATTGCGTTAGCGCAATTATTTATAAACGCGTTTAATCTGTCTCTCGACCCATCATAGGGTTTTATGAATTTTAATATAACATTTAGCGGAATTTCTGATACCACTAATTTTGGCATCATGTCTGGGGTGGGTAACCTTGGGTGCCTTCAGGGAGCCAGAGCCTTCACTATCGGACTTAATTAATTAAATATGGATATTTAAGATGCGTTACGGTGTGACAGGCGGACGGCGTCCTGATTGCGAGAATTAGTCGAGTTAGCTTGAACAGATAACAGAGTAGCCTCGGCGTTGAACTTGGAGTAGGATGATTATTATGACTTACAATACACGAGGTATACAAATGATTTTTAGGAATTAATTAGAAAATGCTAGAATTAT
>OZ014453.1:12457063-12483856 GCA_963966035.1 Acleris laterana | reverse complement strand
TTAGTAGGGTAAAATTGGGGGACCTGGATACGTACCGTGGTATCCAAGCCCCCCAATCTTACCAGTAATCAAGTTTTCATCATTTCATCTATTAATTCTTCTTTTCATCAATTAATCTATTACCAGTGATCAAGTTTTTATCAATTCATCTATTAATTCTTCTTTTCATCAATTAATCTATTACCAGTGATCAAGTTTTTATCAATTCATCTATTAATTCTTCTTTTCATCAATTAATCTATTAATTCTACTTGTTCTTCTTTCATGTTCTGAATACTGAATAGATCAAGTTTTCATCTAGTGTAATACCTATGAGCTAGGCAAAATTTATAATAGATCTAAATCAGTATTCATGTATTCAATACATCAATTATGAGTGCTCCATTTTATATTAAGCGTTATTAAATAGATAGTGATTCATACATCGACGTGAACATAATTATGAGACGTACAGTGTTATCGACAGCGGTAATTAATTAGCGGTCTCACCTTTCCAAAACAACGCGAGTCGGATAAGTCGAATTTAAAATGGCGGGTTAGTGGCGTGATAAATAAATAAACACATTGTTACTCGATTAATATTTATTCTGTAAAATGCATATTTTTACAACACTGTGTAGCGATTACAAATATTAGATGATATAGACTCCGTTATTTTATCTATTACGTTAAGTGTTGACTCATATATTCCGTCTAGAGGAACGCTTTTGACCGCATACTGCAGGCACAATTCTGCATTACACTTGCATATTCGCTCACTATCTTCTATTTTGTCTCCGTCATAAATTTCTATTTTAATCACTTTAGCAGCTCTATTCTGATGAGGTTTCTTGATATACGAATAAATTGTTGTGTTTTCTGGCTTTCGTTTACGATCTAACCCGAGCCTTGGTTCATATGTAGGTCGCGATGCATTGCCGGGTACAAAGTTGAATAGATGCTCAGACGTATCCTGAAATTTACACACCGGTTAGCATGTAATATATAAACAGAAAACATATGTACCGATATTTATAATTAAATTTAACTTACCGACATTTTGCAAGAGAACCACGTACGTTCAAAATATTTATTACAATAGGTATCCCTTCAGAAATTTTTAGCTTTATATATAAATAAAATGGTGTCGATAGAATTCAAAGTAGCTTAATATTGGATATTGATCTAACATTCTAATCCTTTATGGTATATGCCATAAGAGGAAAGTTTATGCACGTGTCGAATGCAAGATGATTCCCTATCTATTTAAATTCTAGCTTTTCGGTGTGAGACTTATAAGGTCTGATTTTTCTGCCATTTTAAATTGAACTATATTTACAAATAATAAAGTTTAATTTCAATGTTCGGCCCGCGTATACTTCCGACTGAATTCCAATCGTGTTGAGACAAAAAAACATGATAGTGATTAATTTCTTGGTTGCACTTATTTATAGTGCTTGTTGCATAGTACATAAGGTTGTAATTAAATATTTAGATTTTTACTTTTATATCGGGATACAGAACGCTGACAACAGCTATTGTGCATGATAAGTATGGAGCAGCAAAAGTGCAAGTCTGCTTGATTTTTATTTGAATGTGTGTTTTTCGTTCCAAAAATGGTTATCGCTCGCATATATTTAAAGTGGGGAATTGTGAGACTGAGACACATTGTCATCGGCAAGCGAAGTCTTCTGATCTTCAAGTTACTAAAGTGTATCAATAAGTGTCAACATATCTGCTATCATGTAAGTACCATTCGAATATTCATCTATTCATCTATCAGATATTTCATCTATTAAAATACGATTATTTTTTCTGAGCGCAAGCTTAGTGTAGTTTGATAATAGTAGAGAAATGAATGCATCCATTCAATTCTCTCGTATGTTTAGATAGTTAAAGTTTAAAATAAATTTGTGTTTTGTTCTTGCGATCTGAGTTGTTTTACTGATTGCTTGTGGGTTCAATTATCAAATTAATTTAATAAAATTACCTTTTCAGGTCCAGTCATGTTCAAGAGAGACCGCTTCGGACGGAGGAGGATGAGAAGAATTATACTCATAAAAAATGTAAAAAACCCGTGATCCGTGAGGGGGGTCACGGCTCGAACTCTGCATCTCGGGTCAGCACTTCGGAAAAGGGGAAAAAGCGAATTAATCCCGCTCGCATCGAACCAGCGTTATCATATGAATTGTTCGGGACAGATAGCGAGGGGGAGGATCGAAACAGTGACGATAGTGGTAAGGAACAATACAATCATCTTTATTCCTACATCACTAACAAAATTCCGAAAGGATTTTCGCGTCAGATCGATAAACATAAAAAAGGAACATACTACATCGTTTTGAAATTGTGCAAGGAAGATGAAATATTATTTGACCTAAAATTAAAAAATAAAACTAACACCGACTCAGAAGCCTGGCAATATCTAAAGCAGTTTGTAAGCATTATAAGAAAAGAGTTTAAAAGATATCCAAAAAGTTATAACATTAACACTAGTCATAATGTTTATTCATTTGTTCAAGATGGAGTACGGTGTGAAAGCCCGAAAATACAAAAGGTGGGAAAACATGGAAGCAAAGAGCCGCATAACAGTGAACTGGAGCAGCCGAAGCGAAAGAAAAGTAAAGTCAGCATTATTACTCCAACTACAGCGAGCCATACTACTCCTGCTGACGTTAGCAGAAAGGAGTCTGCGCGCGATGTGTTCGGGAGCGACTCTGAGGATGACGAAGTAGATGAGCAAGCCTTCAGACCTGGTAAAAAAATGACTCCTCTCGTATCTTTTCTAAACCGACGAATCGCAAACGGAGTTGCTCGCCAGTCTAACGACTGTAAACTCGGTTCTCATTACGTAGAATTAAAAGTTTATAAATGCGATGAAATAGAGCGCGTACCTCCCATGAATCGATGGCGCCACGCAATAATAAGCTTAAAAAACAGAACAGATGATAGTACGGAAGGCTGGCGTGCGTTAACCGAGTATATAAAAGCTACGCGAAAGGAGTTCAAGCCTTGCCCGCCTACTTTTATCGGAAGTTATTATTAAAATAGAGCTCGCTCTTAATTGTACCCTCTCTATTGTACCCATAGTTAAGATGTATTCAAAAAATGTTTAACTATAGAACAGTTAATACTAAAGTGTAAAGCTTATTAAACTACCGCTTGCAACTATTACTAGGATTTATAAAATAAATGAGTAGATTGTAACCCTTTAATTTTTTTCTTTTCTTTACAGTTCATCCTGTATCAGCCTTAATACCTGAATATGAATTAATGAATTGTGAAAACTGTAAAATTGAAATGTCTCGAAAGGAATACTCATCTCACTTAAAAACTAATTTACATAAGTCAAACTGCTTACTGAACACAGAATTCGATAATATTTATATGATTGCTACTGCTTTTAAAAACAGAATTGTTTCATATCGTATAAATCCATCTCAGAAAGTAGATTATTTCACGCCAGAGATATTCTTTAATGAGTGTCAGAAAGATCTTATAAAACTTATCAATATATCAGTAGAGAGCCTTACTTGTATTAAAGTTAACTTTGAATTCTTTGCGTACTTTATACAACCTCACTCAGACAAACAGGAGCTAAAGTCATTCAACACTAAATATGAAACTGTTTACAAGAGCACTGATTTTAATGAATTATTATTGAATACAAGTAACACTCTGAAAAAAAAACTAACCGAATTCGAACTTCGTGAATCTGGATGGACGTACCTATCTATAAGTCATATTGAAATTAACATGAACAAGTATTCTCCTTTGCGAGGCGGTTCTTATATTCCGTTACCTCCGGCAGTCAGAAGTTCGAAAAGTTGTATAAGTATACAGAATAGCGATAATCATTGTTTCTTGTGGAGTATTATGGCCGGTTTGTTTCCTTCTACAAGGAATGTATGTAAAGTCAGTTCATATCCACATTATTCTTCCGTTCTCAACACAGAAGGAATGTCATTCCCACCTTCGCCTAAACAAATTGAACTTTTTGAAAAAAATAACCCGAATATAAGCGTTAATATATATGGGTTAGATAATAAATCAAAAGTTACCGGACCTCTATACAAGACAAAAAAAAGAGAAATTAATCACATTAATTTACTATATATTGAAAGGGGGGGAAAAGCACATTACTGTTTAATAAAAGATCTTGTAAGGTTAGTTCGACGGCAAGTTTCGCACCACAAAGGTAAGATATATTTATGTGAGACATGTTTACAATTTTATAATGATGAAACAAAATATAGATCTCATGATTGTAGTGACGTGTTAGTTACTTTGCCTAAAATAAATTCTGTTTTAAAATTCGAACATTATGAAAGACAACAGAAACTCAACTTCATTATTTACGCAGATTTTGAATGCCTCCTGAGTAACCACACCGAAAACATATCTGAAAACACTAAAATTTTGAAAAAACACCGCCCGTCATGTTTTGCTTATTATATATGTTGCTCGTATGATGATCAATTAAATAAATTTGTGACATATCGAGGTGAAGACTGTGTTGAAATTTTTGTCAAGAGAATAATAAAGGATGTAAAACGATTACATAAAATATTATCTAATGTTAAACCTATGACTCCATTAACTGCTGAACAAGAATCATCTTATCAAAACGCAACATATTGCCATATATGTAAACAACATCTGTTCGGTGACAAGGTGCGAGATCATGATCATGTTACATCCATGTACAGAGGGCCGGCGCACTCTCATTGTAACTTAATGCATAGAGTATGTCCATTCATACCTGTTGTTTTTCATAACTTATCAGGTTACGATTCTCACTTATTTATTGAGGAATTAGTAAAACAAGAAGGTTCCGTTAAAATTATTCCTCAAACTAAAGAAAAGTACCTTTCTATAACAAAATACATAAAAACTGATACCAACTCTCGTTCTATTCAAATTAAATTCATTGATTCGTATCAGTTTATGAGTTCAAGTCTGGATGCGTTAAGCAAAAGTTTATCGGAAAACGATTTTGTTAATTTATCACGAGAGTTTCCTGATAAAAATCAACGTGAATTATTGTATAAAAAAGGTGTCTACCCGTATGATTACATGAATAGCTGTTTCAAATTTTCCGAAACCGAACTTCCTCTAAAATCTTGTTTCTACAACAGTTTGAACGAAAGTCATATCACTGAAGCTGAATACGAACGCGCGCGAACAATATGGAATGTCTTTAATATAAAATCACTTGGTGAATATACCGACTTATATTTAAAAAGTGATGTATTATTATTATGTGACATTTTCGAAAAGTTTAGGATGACTAGTTTGCATTATTATAATCTAGATCCTGCGTATTACATCACTTCCCCAAGTTTAAGTTGGGATGCAATGCTTCTGTATACGCAGGTTGAATTAGAGTTAATAAGTGACTTAGAGATATATCAAATGTTAGAAAAAGGAATACGCGGGGGGTTAGCACAGTGCTCCCTTCGACACGCCAAAGCAAATAATAAATATATGTCCGATTTCAATGATGCTGAACCGTCTAGTTATTTGATTTATCTTGACTGTAATAACTTGTATGGTTACGCTATGATGCAACGCTTTCCTATATCAGAGTTCAAATTTTTGAGTCAAAATGAAATTGAAACAATTGATGTGTTGAGTATTCCAGCTAACAATGACTACGGCTATATTTTGGAGGTAGACCTGGCATACCCTGATCATTTGCATAGTAAGCACAATGACTTACCGTTCGCTGCAGAAAAGTTCATCCCCCCCGGCGGTAAATGTGCAAAGCTAATAGCAAATCTTTATGATAAATTTAACTACATTATTCACTACACCCACTTAAAAGATTGTTTGAAACATGGTCTAGTTTTAAATAAAATTCACCGCATTCTTAGTTTTAGGCAAGAAAATTATTTGAAAAAATACATTGACTTAAATACAACCCTTCGTCAAGCAGCTAAAACTGAATATGAAAAGAACCATTTTAAATTATCCAATAACGCAATTTTCGGAAAGACTCTGCAAAATAATCGTAACCAAATCGATGTAAAATTGGTAACTAAATGGAAAGACAATGAAAATGTAACAAATAAACATCTTACAGCTGAAAAATTGATCTCCAAACCTAACTTTAAAAGTGTAACTATATTTTCAGAAAACTTTGTAGGAATACAGTTAAACCATGAAAAAATTGTCTTAGACAGGCCAATTTATATCGGATTCACAGTTTTAGAGCTTGCCAAACAACACCTATATCAGTTTCATTACGACTATATCAAAAATAAATTCAAAAACGATGTACACCTGTGCTACACAGATACTGACAGCCTGTTGTACTTGATTTATACAGAAGATTTTTATCAAGAGATGTATTGTGATATTTCTAAATTTGATACTAGCAACTTTGCAATCAATAATCCGTATAACATACCGAAAGTGAATGAGAAAATACCGGGCATATTCAAAGACGAGATGGGTGGTGATGTAATAACAGAATTTGTAGGTTTGAGGGCTAAACTATATTACATCAAAAGTGAGAACAGTGCCATTAAAAAAGCAAAAGGTATCTCTAAATACATTTCTAAGCGTTTAACACTAAATGACTATAATATGGCATTGATAGCTGATAAACAACTTCGTTGTAAGATGAACATGATACGGTCTATAAAACATGTTTTATACTCTCAACAAGTAGACAAACAAGTATTGAATAGAAGTGATGATAAGAGACAAGTTTTGAGAGATCAAATACATACATTACCATGGGGCCATTGTGAGACGATATTTTAAATGATTAAGTATTGTTCATAAATAAAGTGTAAAAGTCGTCTTTGGTTATTATGAATTATGGATATGTGTAATAAATATTTACCCCCACGAATAATACTATCGGTAATGACAAATGCAGATTGTTGTTTTAATTTTTATATTTGTTATTTATTAATGAGGTATTAATTACATTAACATCGAATTTAATAGATGATTGAGTAGCAAAAAAAATTAAGTTTTTGTACCTATATGTAATAATATAGTATTTCTTATTTGTTTTATATAGCAAGAACATGTATAATTAATAATACGAATACTTATAATAAACTGTTGAAGTGAATTGATCTGTTTCTTTCTAGCTATAGCTAACCCCCATTCAATTACCACACCACATTCAAACTGCATTTCTATAGAAAAGGAAGTGTTAAATCTTATTTTATCTTTTAGGTACTTAGAACATGTATCTAAATAAAGGAATCCAACTATGTTTTCTTACATCTTAATGTAATGCCGACATTTACAATCTGTTCCAATTTTATAATGTCATTTTACTTCAAATTACATAATTTTATGAGGTATATAAATACTTGGAAAGTTCGATTAAGCTCACACTACACAATGAAGTTCGTCAAGCAAACTCAAACTTTAGAAGTGAAAACTATTGATATAGAAAATCGGTTACAAAAAGTCAAACATAGCACACTGTTACCAAACACAATTCGATGCATAATATGTGGACCTTCTAACTGTGGTAAAACGAATGTTATGGTGAATTTATTGTTACATGAAAACGGTTTGAAGTTTAAGCATATATATTTGTATTCAAAGACAGCCTTTCAAGCGAAGTATATTTTCTTAAGACAAATCATGCAGAAAATTCCAGAAGCTGAATTCTTTTTATACAATGAGAATAAAGAAGTTCTTCACCCTAATGATGCTTTGATCAATTCAATCATAATTTTCGATGACGTTGCGTGTGAAAATCAGGTGAACATACGAAATTACTTTGCCATGGGAAGACACAGACGGATAGACTGTTTTTATTTATCTCAAACATACTCAAAGATACCAAAACAGCTTATTAGAGATAATGTTAATCTTTTAATTATCTACAAACAAGATGATACAAATTTAAAACATATATACAATGAGCATGTCAATACAGATGTAGAGTGGATAAAATTTAAACAGCTTTGTGCCGCTGTTTGGCAAGATCAGTTCAACTTCGTGCTGATTAATAAAGATTGTGCTATTGATAAAGGAAGGTATAGAAAAGGATTTGACACATTTATCCATTTTTAGGCATCTCATAAATACTTGTTCAAAGCTTAAAATATGTCACTAGATGATGAGTATTAGTATTAAACAGTCATTGCAATGGAGACAAATGTAAAAGAACAACTAATTAAATCTGTTGAAAACATAAAAAATAAAATAAAGATGATTCAAAATGAAGAAGATGCAGCTAATCTTAAATTTAAGAAAGTATTTAAACCTATTACAGATCCTCTAGAAACTCTGATAAAAGTGAATGGCTCGCATTGTCCTGAATTAAATATTTCAAAAAGTTTAAATGTAAAAGACACTTTTAATGACTTGGATTCTTCTTTAGAATACGAAAATTTTAGAGACATAATCAAGACTGATTCTAGTAAGTGCTCAGAGTATTATGATTTAGCAGATGGTAGTTTGCGAAATCAAAATAATGATACACTATTGTCTCTTAAAAAAGAAGATATGCTTAATATTTATGATAACATTAACGTTCCATTTGGTATTCGGAGCGAGAACAAGAAGCTCATGATGGGAAATATTGATGTACGTTTGTCATCAACAAATAATGATGCGGGGAAAAAATATATGGTTATAATTAAGAACAAAAACTATGAACTAACAGATGGTTTAAAGGAACTTTTATTACGCAATAAGCCTAATCTTGCTGTCGTAACAGAACAAGACAAAATTGATTATAAAGAAATGCTAATTAATACTAACGCACACAAACGAGACTTCAATCCTAGCGGACCATTGAAGGGGGACAAAGGTTCGAAATACCGTCACATTATAAAACCTTTATTTTCACAGCTTAATGATGCAAATCAGGATTTCCCAGAACAATTAACGAAATTAAAAAGCGGTGGTTTCTTGCCTTTATTAAAAAAGTACAAGAAAAACACTGATTATGTTTATTGGGATGACCCGAATGAATTGATAGAAAGGCTCAAACTATTAATTGCATCTAAAAGTGCTGGTAACAGTAATCATGATAATGAAATCGTATCTATTATTGAAGAATTAAAAGAAGCTGGTATAATAAAAGAATAAAATATCGTCTATTGCTATCATTGCACTTAATGCTCTGACGAGCATTAGACATGAGTATCGAGAAAAGTGAATATCATTCAGTTGATTGTGGTCATATAGAAGTCATTAAAATAAAATCTAGAAATGAACCTAGTGCGTCAAATTTTGCAAATAAAGAACATGTCGAGGACAATCGTAATATAGTGCTAAGTTGGGAAAAGCTAACTTCGAGTTTGTTGAATCGTATAGACAACATTGAAAAAGATATCGCTTTAAATAAGCTTCAGGGAGATAATTTCTTAATACTAACTGAAAGTTTAAAAGATAGTATTAAAGCAATAAAAAAAGATATTGCGTTAAAAGAGCTTCAAGGAGCATTGGACAAGCATTATGAGCAAAGCCGACGTCGTAAATGAAATTCACAAAAATGCTAGAGTGAACTTTCCTCGGAGAAGTGTTATGTTAAAAGATATAGATGACCTCTGGCAGGCGGATTTGATTGACATGCAGGCATTATCGGACGTAAATTCTGGCTATAAATATATATTAGTAATTATTGACTGTTTTTCAAAGTACGCTTGGGCAATTCCCCTCAAACAGAAGACTAAAGAAATCGTATGTAAGCAATTTGAAACACTTTTAGCTAAAGGACGATTCCCAAGTAATTTACAAACAGATAAGGGTAAAGAGTTTTATAATAAAACATTTCTCAAAGTAATGAGAAAATATGATATTAACCATTATTCAACATACTCCACCAAAAAAGCATCAATTGTGGAAAGATTTATAAGAACGCTTAAAAATAAGCTTTATAAAGGGTTCAGTTTAAAAGGCAATTATAAATGGATTGATGGGATGCTAGATAATAAAATTTATGAATATAATCATGATTTTCATAGAACTATAGGTAGACCTCCTGCTTCAATCACCCATGAAAATAAAGCGGATGTATTACAAAAATATGTTAAATTGCAGTCTAAGAAAAAGTTGAAAATCAAGAGATTTCTAGTCGGTGACTTTGTTAGAATTAGCAAGTATAAAGGTTGTTTTGAAAAAGGTTTCACTCCTAATTGGTCTACAGAAATATTTAAGATAACAAAGATTCAACACACTAATCCTGTTACTTATTTATTAGAAGATATGAAGTCGAGACCGATATTAGGAGCATTTTATGGACAAGAAATTCAAAAAACTTTACATCCTGACGTATATCTGGTTGAAAAAGTAATAAAAAGCAGGGGGAATAAAGTATATGTGAAGTGGCTAGGACTACCTACAAGCGAGAACAGCTGGATAGAAAAGACAAATCGTTTATAGATATTCTTACTGGCACAAAAGTATTTAAAAGATATATTTCTTACGTTGTGCTCATTTGAAAGTTAATATTAAAACAGTACAGACTTTTACAACCGATATTGATTTCTCAATGAGATTTAAACAGCTTTGTACTGCTGTTTGGTAAGATTTATTTAACTTTGTGGTGATTAATAACATTCGTACTATTTATTGATACGAGTATAGGAAAGGTCAGTGTCACCGCAAACACATAGTAACTTAATGAAAGGAGAAAACGATCGTGCGAACATGTCTCCTTCCACCACCATGAGTCTACAGCGTCCTGCACACCCTAAATATGCAACGGAAGCGGCACGGTTGAAAACATTTAAAGATTGGCCTTGTAGTATGACACAAAGACCTGAAGAGTTAGCAGAAGCCGGTTTCTATTATACTGGGTGCGGAGATCAAACCAAATGTTATCATTGTGATGGCGGTCTAAAGGATTGGGAGAAGGGTGATGAGCCGTGGGAGCAGCACGCACGCTGGTTTGAACGATGTGCGTACGTCAAACTGGTGAAGGGTAGAGACTACGTCAAGGAGAAAGTGAACACTGTTTCTTTCTTAGAGCAACCTGTCTCCTGGCCAAAGGAGGAGGTGGTGAATAGTGACGCAGTACAAGTGTGTAAAATATGTTACGTCAAGGCATGTGATGTCGCGTTTGTACCGTGCGGTCATGTCGTTGCATGCGCTAAATGTGCGTTATCAATAAAAAAAACGAAATGTCCAATATGTATGGTTTCCTGTGATAATGTGGTGCGTCTTTATTTCTTATAATATATATTATTGTTATTATTATCATACAGTTTCATTTAACACATCGTTGTTTGACTTGTTATTTGTTTAGTGTTATATAACTCTTATGAGAAGGCTAGAAAAGACAAATTGTTTGTAGATATTTTAGTGACACTAATGAATGTATTTAAAGATATATTTCTCACGTTGTGCTCATTTGAAAGTTAATCTTTAAACGATACGGACTTTTACACTCGAAATTTTATTGAAATCCTTACATTAAACTAAATTATTATATCATGAGGAGCAAACGACAATGTCATGATATTCATAAAGTGAAGAATAAAACACCAACATTATTGAAGTTCAAAACTGGTGCTGGTTTAAAGAAAACATTTAATAATATTGTCTCACATACAAAAAAACACATTCGTAACCTAAAACCTAAATGTAAGAAAATGCTAACAGAGTTAGCATACGAAGCAGCTAGAGAGTTCGCGTCAGATTTACCTATTAAAATACCGCGAGTGATACCTGTACCTAAAACTGGTGGCTTTCTCCCGTTAATACCTATATTTGCTGGATTGTCTGCCAGCGGCACTTTATCGGGTGGCATTGCAGGAATCACGAAAGCTGTCAATGAATATAAATCGGCTAAAAAACAACTAGCACAAGTAAAGGAACAAAACGAGAACATGAAAGGACTGTGTATTGGAAGAGGACTGCATCTTAAGCCGTACAAGAATGGTGTAGGGATTTATGTTACGAACACAAAAAACTAATCAGTCGGCTACCTAAAAGAGCGTTAACTAACATCGACATTATAAATCACGCGAAAAATATACCTCATTTTCGTAATGTATTTATGAGAGATGAATTACCAGAATCACCACTACCAATCGAATGTGGGATTATAAATTTAGATTCTTCATCATCTAGTGGTAGTCATTGGGTAGCCTATGCAAAAATATATGATTATATTGAATACTTTGATAGTTATGGTAACTTGAAACCTCCAAAGGAATTTATTAAATATATGGGATCGAAAATTAATTACAATTATCAAAACTTACAGGGTAATAGCATATACAATTGCGGTCATTTATGTTTAAAATTCTTAAGTTCATTTTGGAAAACAAGGAACTACGTACGTAAATAAAATACATTTCGCTAATCAGATTTATTAAACCAAATAAATATCGAGATACTTCTAATTAGTTAACATTCTTACACCATCGGTGATCTTATTAGCATGTACATGTTTAAGTCGGTGATTGCTTGACCTAGAATGATTGTTTTCAATAAAATCCCTGCTCAGACAAGAAAACTAAATACTTCACCCCCCGATATCGAAAGGTAGAAGACGTTTAAAATCAACTAGAGTGATTACCAAAATTAATAAAACATTTCTACGTTCTCTTGGATTTAAAATATAAAATGCTTCAAATCACTGACTTGCCACAGCACGATAATTCGATTGAAAGCTATGAAATTCATACTTACAATCCCTATACTAACAGCTTCAAAGAAAATGATGAAATCAGAATCCCTATTCATCAGCAAGACGTATATGTACTACCGTCTGCTAGCTCCATTTACATTGAGGGGTATATCACTGCGTCCTCTCTCGATGCAACAGGAAAACATATAGATAAAGAAGTTAAGTTGACGAACAACCCGATTTTGTTTTTATTTCAAAATATCAGATACGAATTAAATGGTGTTGAAATAGATCATATAAAAAATGCTGGAATAACTACAACTATGAAGTCTTATATCTCGATGAATGGAGGAGAAAGCAAAAATGCGGCCTTGTGGGGGTGGAACCTGAGCGGAACCCAAAGCAAAAAAATTCATTTCTCTTTTATTCTCCCATTGAATAAAGTCCTAGGATTCGCAGAAGACTATAATAAAATACTTATAAATTGTAGACATGAACTTATACTGCATAGAAGTAGTTCTGTTTCAAACAGTGTGTGTATGGATAAAGGTGATACCGTCATAATAGACGTACAAAAGGTTCAGTGGCGTATACCGCATATTAAAGTTTCTGATCGCAACAGGTTATTACTGCTAAAGCATTTGGAAAAAGATAGAGCTATACAAGTTGCCTTTAGAAATTGGGATTTATATGAATATCCATTAGTACCTCAAACAACCAAACATTCGTGGTCAGTTAAAACTGCTTCTCAGTTGGAGAAACCTAGATTTGTTATATTGGGATTTCAAACAAATAGAAAATTAAATCAAACAAAAAATTCGACTTTGTTTGATCATTGTAATATAACAAATGTGAAATTGTTTTTAAATTCACAATATTTTCCATATGATTCATTAAACTTGAAATTTGATGAAGCTAAGTACAGTATATTATATGAGATGTATGCTAATTTTCGTCAGTCGTATTACAAAGCCGACATTGATCCGTTGCTTGATTTGAAGACATTTGGAGAAAAGGCTCCATTATTTGTTATTGATTGTTCAAGACAAAACGATACGCTAAAAACTGGACCAGTTGATGTTCGTCTAGAAGTAGAGTCTTCACAAGATATCGCAGAGAATACTACAGCTTATTGCCTTATCATAAACGATCGCCTTATTGAGTATAAACCGTTGAGTAACATAGTGCGGAAACTGACATGAATGTTATCATCGATGTCCAAGGTTTTAAAGATGAAAAGAACAAGCTTATACCAAAAGAAATAGCTATTTTAAGTGATAAACATGTCCTGGTATTGTTGATTAAACCCCCATATCCGTTTTATTATTTAACTAAGAAAGAACGTAAACAAGTAGGATGGATAGAAAGGAACAGGGGAATACTGTGGAATGAAGGTTATGTACCTTACTGCGATTATAAGTTCTTAATATCTGATTACTGTAAAAACAAATGTATTCATACAAAAGGGTATGAAAAAGTGAATTGGTTAAAAGAAATTTTAGGTACTGAGATTGTTCATAATTTAGAAGATATTAGCTGTCCTAATTTTGTTTCTCTTTATGAAAGGTATGCAACATCGTATGATGTACAAACTTGTATTTATCATGATAATATATGTGCTTACAAAAATGTTACTTGCTTAAAAAAGTGGTGCAAAGATAGCAATGTTTTATTTTTTAATATAGACAATTATGATTAGTTTTCTGTTACATGTTTATCTGTTTCTAAATACTCAAAGTTTCAATGGAGAAAGGTAGATAAATCAATAATATTTTATTGATTTATCGATCAACATTTGTACTTTTAATTTTTATTTATGTTTTAAATTGTGTACTTATACTTATCTAAGGCCTATACACTATAAATAACTGGTTTGTTAAAGTGATTTAAATAAATGTATGACAGTGATTTGTTCGTTTTGTTTTTTTTCCCTCCGCGTTATATAAGTAAATACCATATTTATCACATCAACATCCAACAGTAATCATTGAAGTTCGTACCACATCTTCGATTAGTTCTAATCAACGACCTTTGAATATATAGGCAGACCCTGATCAACATCTTAAAGAAAAGAAAAGTAGAATTAATAGATTGGCGAATTAATTATTAGAATTAATAGGGGCGTGGATACGTCGATTAATAGGTAGATGAAATGATGAAAACTTGATCTATTTTAGTATTCATGGGTAAGATTGGTGGACTTGGATACCTGATCTTAAAGAGAAGAACAAGTAGAATTAATAGATTAATTGATGAAAAGAAGAATTAATAGATGAATTGATAAAAACTTGATCACTGGTAATAGATTAATTGATGAAAAGAAGAATTAATAGATGAATTGATAAAAAACTTGATCACTGGTAATAGATTAATTGATGAAAAGAAGAATTAATAGATGAAATGATGAAAACTTGATCACTGGTAATAGATTAATTGATGAAAAGAAGAATTAATAGATGAAATGATGAAAACTTGATTACTGGTAAGATTGGGGGGCTTGGATACCACGGTACGTATCCAGGTCCCCCAATTTTACCCTACTGACATCATAACTGGAAAATGTACCAGGTGGCGGATGTCCATTTAAGTCTAAAATACCTGCTAAGACTCCTACTAAACTTTTCTGAAAAAAAAATCTCTACGCAAACTTTCCTACAGGACTGCAGTCAGGTCCAGGACTATTAAAGACTGAGCAAAATTCGATTTTGCTGCGAGCATATGAGACAAAGTAACTTTTAAATTATTATTTTTTAAATGGCGAAAACAGTGCTGAGTCAATATAAATGGGCGGGTAAATATATATGAATTCCTTAACTTTTCAGAAACGTCTAAAAACTGTTTTTGTATATTGTTTCTATTGAATTGATTAAGTGCTTTTCATAATTAGATAAAACTAGTTCGATGACGAATTATGAATCAATTGGTTTTTAAATAAAACACAGAGTTAAGTTATATAGAGCAAATTAATGCCTATACGAGTTTCGTCAAATTTCATATACGAGGTTTAGTCAGAGAACCGTCGATATGTGGTTTAATTTTTACCATGTATTATTTTTACCTTTAGACATTATGTTTTCGCTTCTGAGGTGAAAAGTTGTGTGGTGTCACACGAGACCAAAATTATTTGCATCTCGTGTCTTAGAATCGCTCGATAAGCTCGTGATTCGATTATAGAATCCTTCGCTTACTCGGAGTTCAAAATCAACACTCCCAGCAAAAACCAACTTTGCTCTCTTGTTGCTCAAATAACTATTTCGGCATACCCATTGTATCCTAAAGTTTGTATTTGGCTAGAAATCAATGTACTATTTTATCAGTGTGTTAGTAAGTAGTTAATATGTTTACCTCGAACATATTAACTGCGATTTGGCAATTTGAGGTAGGGGCGAAAAAGGTATTGTTTTTTTTTAGAATTTCGCTTATATTTATAGCAGAAAGTCTATCACTATCAGAATAAGATCAGAATGTTGTACCTTGTATTGTAAAAAGCTTCTTAATAGCGGGACTTGGTATTTTATTTCGTTTATTGGCTCAAAGATCAGTGTCAAGGTATTTTATTTCGTTTATTGGCTCAAAGATCAGTGTCAACTTTATTTCCTTAAAATAAATAAATAATGACTGAGAAACAGAACTTGTTTTACTATCCCGGGAACGCGGAACGCGGAAGTAACTCTGGAATAAAGCAATTACCAAGTATACAACCACCTTTCTACATGGTTGGTCGATATCGATAAAAAATATGCACAACACTAGTGCGCTTACTGTATCGATACTGTCGATAACTCCCACAACGCTACCTGTCATTATGACATTAGTATCCCCCTATCCAGTCTGTGCATTTCGTTTCTTGATTTTGGCTACATAAAAGATCTGGCTTCATACTAAATACAATTAATACGATTTGTATGGGAGTTCGGTCTCTTAAAACGTAGTGATTATATACTCTTTGAATACCATTTCACAATGAGTACCACGAGCGAGCGAACACTTGACAGATGACAGGTTATGTATGGCGGCAAAACTTAACCAGTGTTGCACATTCAATAATACAGCACATAGGTAGTCATATTTACAATGTAAAGTATCCTTAACAAATTGCGTTAAAAGAAGCATATAAAATTTAAACAAAAGCATAATTAGGTTCACCTTTTTTTTATACAAAGTAATGTAGGTCCTAACCTAAAAGTTAAATGTTTGTGGAAGTAATAAAAACAGTTACGTTTTCTGACAAAACATTACATTTTACCGCACATTTCATTTTATGCAATGCACATCGGTGTTGCCCTTCTTGCAATAAGTGCATCGTCCATAAGATGACAAAAAGCAAGTCATATTTAACGTCATCAACAGGTCGAGATCTTTTATTGGAGCTGAAGCTGCCTGCTTTTAAAAACCCATGAAAATTTTCTAACCGAAACTTTTTCAGCCCCTTGTATTTGTTATGTCCTTTCCTTCTGCTGTCTCTTCTATTCAGTAACCATGCATTGTTGACGCATATATATCAATAATCTGAGAAAATATTAATAAATACCATCGTCTTGATTTAATCTCGGTGCGGTAAAGAGCGACCACCATGTCCGCCGAGTCCACTCCGCCCATATGTGCATTGCTATGTTTCACATTATTTGGATACTTCACCATAACTCTTTCTTTTTTTATTTTGCAGCATTATTTATTGTCATACCATTTCATTACCTGTTGTCTGGCTAAAAGCTCCACTTCCTGGGTCTTAAGCTGCTTGTCCGTTTTAAATGGTTTTGAGAACTCCTTAGTCTATTATACCGCATTGTACCAAGACTAAAAATACCGGTGTTTCTCTAAGATGGTATATTAGTTCCAACGATGAAAAAAGTTATCGAAATAGACGACGCAAGGTTTGTTTTTTATAGTTTCACAATGTCGTAAAACTGCTTTGTAAAAATTGCATTCCTCGAATTCGTCTTGTCCAGCATAAAAGGAAAAAGTCATAGATAAAACCCGACGCACCAGCTCTAACAATATTTGTAAAGCCCCACTTTCTCGGTTTCCTTGAATTGTACTGTCTTTTTTTGCCGGGTTTGGTTCCTTTGTATGGTATGGTCAATTCAATTCAATCATTGCACATCACAATTCATTTCGTCAATGCTAAATCTTTTTTCTTCCTCGACAGCAAGACAGTTCCGTCGTACTTTACCAGGCCGGTGACACTCCGCGCTATCGCCCACAAAATGTGCTGCCCCTTGCAAGGGGCGAATCAGTTGAGTGTCACGCGAGCGCTCGTCTCGACGCGCGCCGCCGTGCGCTGCCGTTTTTGTTTAAATACGCACTTATACGAATATGACTAATCGAAAAGGGAAAACGTACTGCATCGCATACGGGTGCTTAAATAATAACTCCAATGTCGAATTATCTTTTTTTAACCTGCCTCAGGATGCCGAAAGGTTAGATTATTATTAATATTATTAATAACTTCGATCTACATAGGTAGTTACAAGTAGCTGGACTTAATTACGGACACAATCAGTACCTACAGTTTCGAATCCTCGACGCAATAAGAGCGGTATAATATTTATTTATTTATTTATTTATTTATTTTAGGAATAACAAACGACCATACAATATGTGTTACAATATAAATTACAACAGGTATTACTTTATGCATGATCAACAACGTTATCCACATATTACTGTAACAAAGTAACGGTTGCCAAAAGGAGTGTCTAAAGTTGTTGAAAAACAGAGATTAATTATGAGAGAAATTACATCACTCAGCAGCTAGAATGCCAAATTAAGTACAAAGAGTGATGGTGCAAGTTTTATAACTAAAGATCGTGAGAAAAGTAGCATGCATTAATGTTATTAATGATTAGACTTAATTACTAACTTAACTAAACTAACTAACTACTTAATATTATTTATTTTACTAACGACCCGTCCGCAGTTTCTCAGTTTTCAACTTATTCGGACCAAAAACCAGTTATCTACTTGCCTTACAGCGTTCAGTGTAAGTCAGTAGATCTCCCAGTAATAGTAACTACCTGCTAAAGCAAGGTCAGCACGTGCTGGTTATTAGGTAAACACAACACACAAACAAATGGCAGCTTTTTTAAGTAACGGAGTAGGTAACGATAGTGCTTGAGTTTATAACAAACAAAAAGTTTTAGGTCTATATTGATTTGTTTATTTTATTTATTTATTTATTTAATCAATTAGACACACCAATAGTTGTACAAACAATTACAAATACAAAAGGTATGTAAGTATAAAGAAAATAGTGAAATAGTTAGTACCAATTACAGTTGTGCAACAGTAGTTATTAGCACAGTCGAGATTCAATAAAACTAAAAATTAGGCATTTATCACATTACAGCAAAATGCCAAAAAATAAATAATTAAAATAACATATATTTTGAAGGTTGAAATTAGTAAACTACGTCTTATTACTTAGATGGAACGGGAGATCGGAGCAAACAACAAACAAGTCGCGGACAACTTTTGCTAGCCCTCCAGGCATGAACTATTTTTTCTCGTCATTTAAATAAGAACTACATAAAAAAACTACAAATTATCATAAATTCAATTTGTTTTCTTACAACATCCACGGAAAGTAATAGTACAAGTAAGTGCCAGCCCTGGAAGGTGGGCGGAGTCAGTAAAGCTCATGACGGGCGAAATAATACAGACTCTCGCGGCGCAGATTTAAGGTGCATTTTGCCTCGTTAGGGGCGCCCCCACTATCGATCGCAAAAATGTAACCAAGGTCACTTCCGTGCGTGCACTTGTATTATTATCGTTCCCGCGTTCTGAATAGGTTTAAATTCGCATGTTTGCTGTCACAGAGAGTCGCTTCTGTACTTGTACTATTATTACTTATTCTGTGACTTTACCTACAAGAGAGCTTACTTTATAGTAGGGGTCATTATTGGTTTCGTTGTTGTCTACGAAATGGATGAACCGTCTTATCTGCTGGTACCGTGTTAAACTCATAATATCTGCCACTGCTGGATATCTAGTTTCAGCATTCCAATAATCAAGATACGAAGGCATGCTAACTACTCCCATGATCATCTTGATAGCCATAAAGTCTCGCAGTTCTTCGACTGTAAAATTGATTGATCTGCTTTTCTGTTGCACGGAGTACAAATTTGTATAATGACCTATTTTTCTTTAAAAACGTCGTCAGAGAAGAAATCAAGAAAATAGCAGAGGGCTGTTTTTTTGTCATTGGGGTGGGGACTTTTGAAATCGTCCGGGCCGAAGTCAGCACGATGTTGAAATTGTCTTTTCGTCCATTTAAACTCGACATTCTTTTTTTGCGGTTTAGTTAGTGCCTGTTTTTTACGTTTAGATCGTGTATTAGATGTTACTGTAGATGGCTTCTAGATAACTGTTTTTACTCTGTCAAGGACTATTTTGCCAACAAGCCAAATATCTAGTTTCTCTCCAATTTAATTTAAGATTGTATTAATTTATTTTGAATCGAATATTATAATTAATTAATATTTTTACAATTATAATCAGGGAGCGAAACTTTGGTGCCGGTGACGTCATTATGACGCAAATTTAAATATAGGGGGTGTTTTTATAAAATATACACAACATATTAAAATAGTGACATAGATGATTCATATTATTACGATACGTCTATATTTTAATAATACCTAACTTACTTTCTCGGTAAGATCGTGTTCATCCTTCTCATCTAAATACTGAAGAAGTTTTCGATTCAATATGTTGGCATCTCCATTGCAATGTCTCGTAATAAATTTGGAACCGAATGCCTTTTATCCGTCCTTAATGACAATATTCTTAAATTCACGAATAAAAAATACTATTTAAACTGATATACATTATTATTGTCTCCGAAAATTTTGTGACTTATATGACAAAGACAGTAAGGTGTCACTTTTTATAAATACTGGGCGTCTCAAGTGTCAATAAAATATCCGTAAACTAAAGAGCCCAATATGTTGTTAGTGATTATCTATAATGTAGATAAAAACACTCTGTATGAAGCTTGACGTCATACGGCTGTCACCGGCACCAAAGTTTCGCTCCCTGATTATAATAATATGATTAATACAATAAAAAAAAATGAATTTATATAATAAGATTATAATACCTTTTTCCCGGTGGCATGGAGGAACTACATAAATTTTCGCCAGCCGCGGCAGACTGGCTGACACACTTGGACATCGACCCTTGATCCACTGTTTTTACTCTGTCAAGGACTATTTTGCCAACAAGCCAAATATCTAGTTTCTCTCCAATTTAATTTAAGATTGTATTAATTTATTTTGAATCGAATAATATAATTAATTAATATTTTTACAATTATAATAATATGATTAATACAATAAAAAAAAATGAATTTAAATAATAAGATTATAATACCTTTTTCCCGGTGGCATGGAGGAACTACATAAATTTTCGCCAGCCGCGGCAGACTGGCTGACACACTTGGACATCGACCCTTGATCCATGCAGGATGAGTGCCATACGCAATGATGATGATGATGAATACGAGGGTGGTTTGAGAAGTAACTTGTTTTTATACGAAAAAAAGGTAAAAATTTCCATTATGGACCGTCGAATTTGGGGGGGGGGTGGTGGGGGGGAGAGGGGGGGGAGGGCTACCCTCCTGTACAACCCCCACCCCGCGGAACCCCCTAGTTTAGGAGATATTCATGGTTACAGTTTTACATTAGAATAGCGCTATTTAGTCATTATAATGATATGAGGTTAGGTTAGGTTATTTTTTTTTTTTCATTGGTCCGACCATCCTCCGCCTCTTTAATATCACTAGTTTTTATAATCTAGTGCTTAAGCTATTTACAATATAAACTTAGAAAACTTAGAAACTAAAACTTAATTTTTTGAAGGATACATACAAATGACAAAAGTTTACATAGCAATTCTTAAAAACTAACAAATAGCAAAGATATACAAAAAGAAAAAGAAAAAGAGAAACTTTTACAAAGATTTACTCTGCACCGTCCAGCCACTCACGGTCCAGGTTCCCCGCCAGCTCTAGGAATGCCTCTGGTGGTCGCTTGTCCCGCGGGCATTTCACAAGGGGCACAGGGGTTCGGATGGTGCCGTATGTGGTATAAACCATCATTATCTCCGATCCCAGACCCCTGTGCTTGTTGAGGAAGTGTCGTCTCATGTGTTTATCCCTTGTGAAATACCCACAGAACAAGCATTGATCTCCCCGTGGGGGACCCCTTGGCCTACCCCGATGCTTGGCGGGTGCACTGGGTGGGGCTGGACGGGGCGCTGCTGCTTGGCCTCCAGATGCTCCGGGCACGCCGTCGCTCCCTGCTGGGCGCGTTGGTTGTGGCGCTCGCGGCCTCCTCCTCACTCCCCGCGGCACCGGTGACGGAGCCCAGCTCGAATCGGTGACACCCCCGGCGTACTCTTCCGGCTCCGACGCCCCGCCCCGGTCTTCGTCCATTGGTGGAGGTGCTGGCGCGTAGAGATGCCTCGGCGCGGGCCGGCGCAGTGAATATAGGGCCCGGAGTCTCCGGAGTCGCACCGGCGTTTCCTCCCCCGGGGTCAACGCCGAGGACGTCGAGCCGGAATCTGTCCCTGAGCCAGCCCCCCGCTGTCGCTGGAAAACGGGCCCCCAGAACGGCATGCTCGATGGAGGTGAAGCGGTGGCAGGCTCGTCTACCTGGTCCTCGGCAGACGGCGTGGATCCCGCCTCGGAGGTCGCAGAAGACCGAAGATAAGGCCGAAAGTAAGGCGCGTGCGGCTTGCTGGGTGGGGCAGCCGCGCCGGGTGTTTTCTACACTGCAACGATCGACCCGGAAGCTCCTCTAGTGGCTTCCCACGCTTCACCTCGAAGAGCCTATGCTGCTCGATCAGCCTCAGATCCAGAGGCAATATTCTAGCCAGGAGTGTTGCGGACACCAGCGACACAGTTCGGTGCGACTTGGAAATGAGAATTGCAAAGGATCTCGTCACCCTGTCGAGTCGCCTCCTAACATGCTCTCTACTCGCAACACTGCCCCATGCGCCCGCCGCATATAGGACCGTAGGCTCCACCACCGTGTGGAAGATGGTTCTTAGGATCTCAGCGTTCAGACCCCACTGAGCCCTGGCGGTTCGCGTCACTATTTTATAGAGGTTTAAGGCTTTGTGCGTTACGTTCTCAAGGTGGATTCTGAAGCTGAGATCCCTATCGACTGTCAAACCCAGCAGCTTGACGCGGTCCGACAGGACCAAAGGTACAGACTGAAGTGAAAAACGTGGCATGTCGTATTTAAGCCGCCTTGTTATCAGCATGGCCTGTGTCTTCTGTGTGGCAAACTTCATTTTAAATTCTTTGCCCCATTTAGCGACCAGTTCAAGAGCGCTGTTGACTTGGCGCTCCAGTTCTGAGGTAGAGTCAGCTTTTGCCAAGACAAGGATGTCATCAGCAAACGCCTGGAGCTCAAACCGCTCCGCGTCCGCACTTACCAGAAGTGGGTCGAGCTGGAGGTTCCACAACAGTGGCCCCCCTATTGAGCCCTGAATACATCCTTTTTCAGTTCTGGCCTCCACCTGCTCTCCAAGGTAGTTCAGAATGATGCTGCGATCCTCCAGGTAACTGCATAAGATACCCAACGTGGGTCCATCAACCTTTTTGGCTTCCAACTCCTTGACTATCGCCGGCCACCATGCACAATCAAACGCTCCCTCAATGTCCAATGAGACCATAGCGACCAACTTCTTCTCCTTTAAGCCGGTTTTGATGTATGTGATGGCATCATATAAGGCATCCTCCGTGCTTTTTTGGGGCATAAACCCGTACTGCCTTTGGTTTAGCCCTCCTTCCTTTTGCAACTTCCACGAGAGCCTGGTAACCACTAGTTTTTCCAAAACTTTGCCCATCACTGGCAGTAGGCCTATTGGGCGGTAGGATTTCGGTGCTGCATAGTCGCTTTTACCGATTTTGGGTATAATCCTTATCCAAGCTTCCTTCCATATCTTAGGGAAGTAGGACATTCGAAGGCACCTGTTGAAGATGGCCAGCATTAGAGAGGATTTTTTAGCTACTCTCAGCCCTTCAGACTAACCTAACCTAAACCTACCTTTTTTCTGGTACTGGTTAGGAAACAGTGAATAAAAATCCTTATTCATAACAAATTATGAAATCATAGTTGTGAAAATGAACTAAATCCCTTAATTGTAATGAAATAAAAACAAACTTTTTTCAAAACACCTTTATTTATTCTAATTTATAAACATATTTAATTGCTTTAATCAACTCTTCATAGGGATCTAAATGATGGACCATGATTTGTCTCCTCCAGGAATACTCGCAGAGCCAGTGGGTAAAATTTAGTTTATTTTGCTGTTGTCTGAATTGCTTTTTCAGCCCTCTCCACTGGCTCTCGATTCTCTGGGTGTGTGTCCCATCTGGTGCCACAAATTTGTTTGTTGGGTCGCTATGGTTCACACGTTTATGAATATATCCATGCTCAGGAAGGCTCAAATATGCCCTCCAATAATCAGTATGAATAATAGAGCCTTCCTGAACATGTTTTTTTATTAGTGGCACCAATATGTCCGCAGACCTTACATTATCCGGACACACCTCGAGACGTAAATCATCGCATCCATCTTCAATCATCCCAATCACCCAATGTCCTTCTATTTGTCTTCCTCTATTATATTTCCTCTTCCCAAATTTTGACTCGCCAATTTGAACCACTTTGTTAGGTCCCCCTATCTTTCCTTGGGCCCTTTGGTTATCTAAATGATATAATGATATCGTCTCCCGACAGTAACTAAACCAATCTCCGATAGTTCTTGAAGAAAGTACTGTCCCTTCCTCGACTGCAAGCTCCTTCCTTGTCTGATGATAAGTCAGTCCCTCACTGAACGCGTACATAACTTGAAAAATAAGCGTCAGGGAGAGACGAGCATTTTCAAACCATGTCCCATTTGCACGGGACACTGGTTTACTGCGACAGTTGCTTTTCCGGCAACGGAATTTCCCCAATTGTCCGGATTGTGTGGTCAATGCCATTGGCTTGCGGTGGTAGGTGCACATTTTTTCTCTAGCAACGAGCCCCCTCTCCTCCGCAAACTCGATGCATTGACCCGGTGTGCCCAATTTGGAGAAAATCTTCCTCCAATTCCACATCGATCTGAAATAAAAAGCATTAAAATGAACGATTGCTGGTGTTTAGGGGGGGGGGGGGGGGGGTCGGGGGGAAGGGGAGTTCTACAAATTCATAAAAATTGCATATTTAAATAAATTATAATATCTAAACTTTTCTTGTTTCGTTCGAAATTTATCAATCTTTTATTACAATTCCACTATGAAATCATAATTTGACTAATTGTATGTACACACTTTGGTATAAACAGACCTGATGAAAGACAACAATAATATGGAAAAATCTAAATTTACCTCAACTCATCCGAGTAAGGATTGAGTCTCCTGCCAGATGACCCAGAGGGTCTGGGTATCGCAGCAACAAACTCGTCGTCGTCCTCGTCGTCCTCCGAAAAACTAGCGGTAGTTGGTACACTACCGCCAGCAGCACTGGGACCAGCCATCCCGCTGGAACCAGCTGCTAATTCGTCAACGACAGAGGAAGTCGCACACGGGAGCACAAGCGGCTCTATTGAGTCCAAAACTTGCACTCGCGCAGTAGGCACAAGCGGCTCTATTGAGTCCATCACTCGCGCACTACTTGTAGACGGCGTAGAAGAGGAGGCCGTGACAAGCGGCTCGACAGAGTCCAACACTTGCACTTCACTCAACTCTTCAGACACAGAAGCATGGGGCTTCGGAGACGCCATTGTAGTCACACGTTGTAGGCTTACAGGAGTACGTAAAACGATCTCGACTGCAAAGGCAACAAACGATGACTGACGCTGACAGAGGAGACGCTATTTAACAAAATGGCGTCGCTTTGCGTTTTGTTCGAAACAGTCTAAACCCTATTTTTAATGTTTTTGTGAAAATTAGTTAATGTTTATTAAAAATACATCAACAATTATGGTGCATTATTGCATATTTATTGTACACCAAAAATAACATGTGAAAATAAAATATATTTAAATAACAAACATGACATAAAATGCAACTCGACACATAACGAAACGTAAAGTGACAACTTTAACGTCTGACATGTCAAATGTAGCGTGTTATTTTCAGACTTATATGAAAACTAAAAAAAAATATATCTCATGAACCGTACATTTCCGCAACCTGAAAATTCGCAAAACGTTTTCTTTTCATGAGTACTATCTACAAAAAAAAATATGGATATTAGATCGACGGTCCATAATGGAAAGTTTATCCCTTAACTATTATTAAATAGACAGTTTACAAGTCAAATATTATCTTAGTGATATATTTCTAGTGTTTTAGTGACGTCTAATAGTGTTCCGAAACATATTGAATTTGTAACCGTTATAGGTTATAAATTTGAATTCGGTGTCTGCATCTTATACTTGTCGGCTTGGTTTAGGCACTATTTATTATAAATACTGCCTGCGGTAGCCGCTGGATGAAATTACATAGTTATAGTGCAGTGTAGACACTGGTAACGTTACTATATTCACGTAAGTAAGCTTGCATTCCTTGGACAAACAATTTCTTGTTTTTTACGATCTTAATTAATCAAAGCCTTGTAATAATGATGACCCGAAGGGCAGCTGCTGTCGCTGTGCGTCAGCAACAAAATGATAAACTTCAAATAACGTTGTTAGAGTTGAAACAATCCAAGGAATTGTGTGCCCAATTACTCAGTGAGAGAGAGGACAGTGAGAGGGAACTACTACCAATTCTAGAAAGTAGGGATAAGTTAAAAAAGGAACTCTCTTTACTAGAAAGTGAGTATAATGATGTAAACATAGAACGGGTCAAGCTCCAAGAAACAGTGGAAAAGTTCTCTGAGTGTACCGCACTGTACGAGCAGGCCTTGAAGGATGTCGACTCCCTGGAGAGAGCGCTGCATGATGCCCACGAACAGATCTACGAGCTTCAAGAGGCCAACCAAAACATTGCAGAGGTACACACTCAATCATTATTTGAGGAATTGGTAGCGAGTGACCCTCAGTTGATTCCTGCTTCAACCGACAATCCTGTGGTTACCATAGATTTAACTAATGACATTTCCACTTTTGGAGGAGTCGGTACAAACATTAAATAATTTGCAAGAGAACTCAAAAAAAATTATAGCTGAGTATTCTTTAGGTATGGATGACCTAATAGGGCAGCTCAACTATAATTTAGAGCTGTTTCAGTCACTGGCGGACAATCA